>PVHP010000909.1:6813-16813 GCA_004024765.1 Zapus hudsonius
GTTGCCAGAATAATACATTGAATTCTCTACAATCTTACTCTGATATTCCTCAAAAGTTAGAATTTTACCGATTTGCTTTATTCTCTTAACCTGCAGATGTGATTGATTCATTTTTTTTTCCCCCTCAAGATAGGGTCTAACTCTAGGCTGACCTGGCATTCATTCTGTAGTCCCAGGCTGGCCTTGAACTCATGTTGATCTTGATCCTACTAACTGCCTCCCAGGTGCTGAGATTAAAGGCTTTTCAGCACCACACCCTGCAGATGTGATAATTTCTTAACCTAGAAATATAAAGTCTACTTCCTGAATGCTAGGAAATTGTTATTAGTTCAAAGCAGTACAGTAACCTAAATCAGGAGTTAGCATTGGTGTACTATTGCCTTCCTATTGTAGAGTTACTTGATAGTGTTGAATTGATATTGCTCTTTAAAAATAGTAGCTTGGGGGCTGGAGAGATGGCTTAGAGGTTAAGGCACTTGCCTCCAGTGCCCAAGGCCCCTGGTTCAATTCTCCAGGACCCACATAAGCCAGACTTGTAGTGGTGGCCCTGGTGCTCACTCTCGCTCTCTCTTGCTCTCTCTCTCTTTCTTTCTCTATCTCTCTGCTTGAAAAATGAATAAATAAAATATTTTAAAAAATAAAAATAGTAGCTTGGTAAAGGTGTAATTGACTTAAAGTTCAGTGATTCTTTAGAAAGTCAGCAGTTGTACAAGCATTACCCCCCCCAAACACCTCCTATTTGCAAGTCACTCACTATATTCTTTCCCAAGTTGTATCTGTACAGCTAGTGTTTATTTTTACTCTTTGAAATGGCGACAGTGGAAATTTCTCAGTAAAAAGATCTGGCTTTTTGGAGATTCAGAGAATTTGGAAATTCTCTGCCCTCTACTTGTCTCTGTCTTGGGTATAGTGCTAGGATGGAACCCAGGGCTTTAATTATACTAGGCAAGAGGTTGACCCCTCAGCTACACTGCCAGCCTGTTGAGGACTATTAAACCTCTGAAAAGATTTTCTAGAAAGTTTCTGTTAAACATTTCCTATTCTTTGGGCATGGAAGACTTTTTGTAGGAATGCTTCCTGCAAAATCCAGTACTATGGAAATTCAGTCTGAAGTAGTTGCTTAGGATGTTACAGTTATTGGTCTCTAGGGTCCCTTATAAGTTATAAGCACATTAATTTAACATGGAAACAGTCCATGTTAAATTAATAGTCACTTATTCATTGGAAACCAAGTGAACTAATGATAAAACTTTATATATAAATTTCATTGTTTCAGAGCATATGCAAATGGTTGCTAGAGGAGAACTTGCTTAGAGCTATGTACTTAATATGTGAATACATGTATGCTAGTGTTGGTTGAGAACATATATTAGTTCATTCTTTTAATTTCAGAAATTTGCCACATGGTGTCCTATTGGAGCTAATGTAAAAATCTCTTTCTGGTGACATTTTGTTTCTGTCTAGATAAGTCTACAGTGAAGGAATACATACAAACAGTATTTCTTTGTACTTTCTGTACTTAGGACATTCTAGGAATAAAGAAAAAAATGGCTTGAAAAATTAAAGAGAAAAAAGTGAGATGCATATTTTGAAACAGTATAGCTATATCCTATTTTTTTGTACTAAGTATATTGATAAAATTATTTACAATAAGATTCACTTTAATTTAAATTTAGCTTAATTTTTTTTTTCCCGTCTTGTTTCTTTTTTTTTTTTTCCGAGGTAGGATCTAGTCCAGGCTGACCTGGAATTCACTATGTAGTCTCAGGGTGGCCTTGAACTCACAGCGATCCTCCTACCTCTGCCTCTGCTGGGATTAAAGACGTGTGCCTCCACTCCTGGCTCCCGTCTTGTTTTTGGTTTTTTTCAAGGTAGGATCTCTTAGCCCTGACCTGGAATTCACTGCACTGTGTCTTCTAAGGGTGGCCTTGAACTCATTGAGATCTTCCTACCTCTACCTCTGCCTTCTCAGTGCTGGAATTAAAGGCATGCACCACCACACCTGGCCCTCATTAATCTTTTTTTTAAATATGATTCAAATTATTATAGCTTTTTTTTTGTGTGGTGCTGAAGACCGAACCTAGGGCCTTGTGCTTGCTAGGCAAGCACTCATCCACTGAGCTAGTTATTTTTCATAACTATTTCTTGTATCTCTCATATGATCCCTCAGGAAAGTTTTTTGGCTGTCTTCAAAATTACACCCTGAATCCAACAAATTTGTTACCACTTCACCACTATCACCTTTTCCAGGCTAGTGTCTTTTGTCTTGATTATTGCAGTAGTGTCTTTTGTCTTGATTATTGCAGTAGCTTCTTGTTTCCGTTCAGTTCCCTTCTAGCATTAACAGCTTGCCAGTCAGAAATTGTTTATATGTTTACCATCCATTTGTGAGAAGCAACCAAGATCTTTACAAAGCCTGGCTCCCCAAGTACTTCTTAGTATTTCTTTCTGACTTCCCTTGTTTATTTCATCTAGACATACTCTGTTGACTTTGCTAGTCATTGCTCAAACACACCAGGCTTTTTCTGTTTGCCATTTCCTTTGCCTGTTTAAGCTCTTTCTCTCTGCAGATAGTGCTTCCTGCCTCAGCTTCTTTCAAATCTTTGCCTTGTTTTTGAGTTCTGGTGATGGGAATTGAAAATAAACACCCTCCCCAGCTCTCTTCCCTTCTTTATTGTCCTGCCAAACACCTATCAACTTTCAGTATCTCTGTAACTTATAAGAAAATGATACAAAGTAACAACTTTGATTATAACAATGTTTTTCTCATTTTCACATGACAAAACATCAAACTGTTGATACTCAATTTAAGGTGTTGAGTAAACATTAATACTTATTAGATTATCGGGATTTTTTTTTCTCTTGAATTTCCCTGGAAGGAGCCATTATCTATTTAGGAAATGTAAAGCTGGGTGTGCTAGTGCACATCTTTGGTCTCAGCAGAGGAAGGAGGATTGCCTTGAGTTTGAGGCCAGCCTGAGACTACATAGTGAGTTCCAGGTCAGCCTGGGCTAGAGCGAGACCCTATCTCAAAAACCAAAAAAAGAAAAGGGATATTCATAAAAATTGGCCCTTGATATTTTATAGAATTATTGGGGATGAATGGGATGAGTATATGGGCTGAAATATAATACATTTGGATAAATTAACAATCAAAGCTATAAAATAGCTGGGTGTGGTGGCGTGAGAGACTAACCTGGGACTACCTCAAAAATTTTTTTTAAAAACCCTATAAAATAGAGCATAAACTCTAAGAATATAGTTTTTATGTTTTAATTTTCATACTTATTTGGTATTTGTAATACTAAGGGCATACACAGCTACTGAATGTCTTTAGAGGTCAGAGGACAACTTTCAGAGCACACCTCATCTTATTTGAGGCAGGGTCTCTACTTGTCTCTGCCTCCTTTCTCTCCCTAGGCGCACTGGGATTACAGAACTCTGTCACAGCTTTTGGCTTTTATGTGGGTTCTGGGGATCTGAACTCAAAGTTGTGTGGCAAGTAACTTATCCACAGCCATCTTCCCATCCCAAAATATTTTATCTTAAAAATACTTTTTATATATAATACTGGTAGAAGGAAAGTAGTTCTAAAAATGAATTCATGGACCAATTTTATACCAGTGTGAGGCTTAGGCGCTGGGCGAGTGCTAGCATAGTACCTGGTATGTAGTAGCTGTTTAATTTGTCTATGAGGTCCACGGACATTGTTTACTGATTCAATAATTTATTTATTCAACAGGTACTATACCAACTGCCCTCCTAAGAAAGTGCTGAGATAGAGTATTATAATAAAACAAGAGCTTCTGTAAGTAGGACAGTAGCCTTCTCTGTTTTGACAGATGCATCCACTTGAACCCTTCCATATAGAATAATTGTATTATAAAGATTATTAAGAAAATGGGGAAGGTTATGAATCAAAAAAATATGACACATCGTATGTATGAAGATACCATGATGAACACCATTACTTTAAATGATTTAAACCTAAAAAATGAATGATAATAAAATGAAAAACAAGGTATACAAAATAATTCAGCCCATATAATATTTTATAATCTTGGTTTTTCCTTTTAAGATGTGGTGTTATAAATTTTAAAGCCTTTCTAGCATCTTATTTGCTAAATAAGGAATCATCTTTGGAATTCCTTAGAACACTTTTCTAAGATTGAAGTTTAGGTTTTACAGACTTGCAAAGTCAAGGAAGAGTCTGAGGAAGAAGACTTGTCAACATGTAGAACATGCTTGTTTGTTGTAAACAGGTAAAAGCTAGTGAACCTTACTACTGATCAAAAGTATAAATTGAAATTAGGCTATTTTTACCTTTTTAGATTTTTACTAGTTAAATACTAATTTAATAATAATGAGTATATGTGGAAAGGGCATGTTCATAACACTGGCGGTTGGAATAAAATTTGTACATTTTGGGGGGAAGATTTGGAAGTAAAGTTTGGATACAAATTGGTAATGTATATTATAGAAATTATTTGCCCAAGTGGATAGAGTTAATATGTCCAAGAATATTCAATGTTATTTGAAAGAGCTAAATCAACCAGTATTGTTGATTGAATAACTATGGTCTGTTATAATTTACTGTATTTAAAGTCTTAAATAGAACTTTATGAACTTACATGAAGAGATGCTAATGATAATGAGAAATACAGGTAACAATATAGCATAATAATTACACTATAGAATAGCCTAAATTATTAAATATTTGTATATAAAAGTATATTTACAAAACAGATAGCATAGCAAATTTGGGATTGGAGAACCATAAAAGATTTAGTACTTTTTAAAATTTTTTTGTCTCCTGGAGGGTTAGTAAAACAGTTGTAAAACACTGAAGAAGCCAGGCATGGTGGAGTACCTGTAGTCCCAGCACACACAGGCTAAGGCAGGAGGAGGATGAGTTTGAGGCCAGCTTGATCTACATAGGGAAACTCTATAAACCAAATAAACTAAAAGAGAGGAAAAAGGAAAATTTTTTTGGCTAGGTCTCACATAGCCCAGGCTGGCCTTGAACTTTTGATCCTCCTGCCTCCACTTCCTGAGTGCTGGGATTACTGGTATATGCTACCATTAATTAGCTTGAAAGAAGTATTTTTAAACAACTCTAGATTTTTCTCAGGTGTTAGAGGGGAATTTCAGTTATAGGTGGGAGAATTTTTTGCTAATGTCCAATAGAAATACCTCCTCACACCAAAAACACCCAAAAAAACTAAACCTCATTTTAGTGCAATCAGTGATAATGGGATCAATTTAAATTCTTTATTTTTTCCTCCGAGGGTAGGATATCACTCTAGCCCAGGCTAACCTAGAATTCACTCTGTAGTCCCAGGCTGGCCTTTAACTCAAAATGATCCTCCTACCTCTCTGCCTCCTGAGTGCTGAGATTAAAGGTGTGCACCACTATACCTATTTTGGCACAAATTATAAATCCTATTAGTGTAAACAAAGAATAGAATTGCAACAAATTAAGCAAAACAATTATCTGTGTTCTTATATTTCTGAAAATCAAGAGCTGTGGGGTAAAGGGTGTCTATCTCAGTATTGCTTAAGGCCCTTGGTTTAACCCCCCAGTCCCAAACACCAAAAATAAAATTTTAGTATCTGACTGCTAAAAGGTTTGCTTCATTAGGCAGGTAAGCACTATAACACAGAGCTATAACTTTCAGACTTTGGTTCTGTAGCTCAGGCTGGCTTTGAACTCTAGATTTACCTCTGAGTGCTAGAATTGAAACTACAGGCTGCCCTACCATGACTGGCTAGATGTTTGGTTTTAAGTTTAAGAAAAAATGATTGGCATGGTGGTGCATACCCCTAATCCTAGCACTTGGGTATTGGAGGCCGGAGGATCAGGAGGAATTCAAGGACTATTCCTGGTTACATAGCAAGTTAGAGGCCAGCCTGGGCTACATGAGACTGTCATTTTCAAAAGAAGAAAAAACACAGGTCTTACTATTACAAATTATGCTTGAATGCTGAGTTGCTATGTGGCTTTGATAGAGGTATGTTTCCCTTAGGTTTGTCATTTATTGACACATTTGTGTTTTAAGGAATTGGCCAGCACTGAGTCAAGAAATACTGTGTAATCATGTAAATTTAGTTTCAGGAAGCCAATGTGTTTTTTAAAAAAAGAAAATGAGTATATCAGAATACTTAAAATAAAATTAAGCTATCCTCCTGGATTCTGAGTTTGTTTAAAGAGATTCATTGATGTTTGGCAATTAATTTTTTTGATATTAACTGAACCTCAAAATTTTTTTTTTCCTTTATATGTATTCCCACATGATTGTAGGAGTCTATCCTGAACTTAGTTCGTGTACATTTTGGGAACTTATTTTAGAAAAGATCTAAGTTTTAAAAATTCTCAATGGACAGACAGAGAAAAGAGGGTCTTTGCCAACTCCTTTGGGTAAGAAAACTTTAGAATTTTGCAGCTACTCTAAAAATGAAGGACAACAATGTAGGCATATTATATGGGAAAAGTTTCAAATAAAACGATTTATCCTTTCTTTCTTTAGACTGGTGCGGTAAGAATGTCTTTCCCCCCACATTTGAATCGTCCTCCCATGGGCATCCCAGCACTCCCACCAGGGATCCCACCCCCACAGTTTCCTGGCTTCCCTCCACCTGTACCTCCAGGTAAGTTCTTTAAACTTGTACTTTAGTTATTGGAATAATGACTTTAGGAACATGATAGGTGACTGCGACTAGTGAAAGTATATTGTGTCATTCTGAAGAATGGATGCCTCATTTTTCTATGGCAGTAGGTTACTTACGTAGAGACAGGGTGGTGTTCTGTCACCCAGGCTAGCATGGACTCTTCAGCAATCCTCCTGCTTCAGTCTCCCCAGGGCTGAGATTATAGGCATGAGCCACCACTCTTGGCTAAGTATCAGATTCATTTTGGAAATTTCCTTAAAGTGTTCTGCATTAAAAAATTATAGGTCCTCCATTCATAATGTTCAAAAGTAAAATACAGGATATAACAGTGACAAAATTCTCTATAATACAGTGTTAACTATCCTCACTGCAAAATGGAAACAAAATAGGGTTGTTAATTTCTCTTTCTAGCTATTTCAAAACCTTTATTATAAGCCCATTTAAGTGTATACATTTGTATCTTAGTGTTTTGGGGAGAAAAAAAAATCTTTCTTTGTAGTTTAGGCTGGCCTGAAATTCGAGGCCATCCTCTTGTCTCATCTTCCAAGTACAGAGATTACAAGTGTATTTCTGAATTCTTTGTGTGGTTTTTTTTTTTTTGTTTGTTTGTTTGTTTTTGAGGGAGAGTAGGGTAAGAAGTTGAGATGGTGTCTCATATAGCCCTGGCTGCCCATGAACTTGCTCAGGGTGACCATGAACTCCATATCTTCCTGCCTTTACCTCCCAAGTGCTGGTTTAGCTTTTTTCCCCTGTGCCCTAGCCCTCAGTTGATTTTGATTTTTCCTTTTGTTCGTTTTTTGAGATAGGGTCTCACTCTAGCCAAGGCTGACCTGGAATTCACTCTAGTCTCAGGCTGTCCTTGAATTTACAATCCTTCTACCTCTGCTTCCTAGGTGCTGGGAGGGTCTCTTGCCCCTGCAAATGAATGCCCATCTGGCTGGGGAATTGAACTCGGTGCTAAACAGAATTTGTAAATAAATACCTTCAACTGCTGGTGATATAGTCTTATATTAAATATTATAGTTCCAATATTTTCCCTTTATATATATACATATATATATATATATATTTTTTTTTTGTTTGTTTGTTTGTTTTTCAAGGTAGGGTCGCACTCTAGTCCAGGCTGACCTGGAATCCACTATGTAGTCTCAGGGTGGCCTTGAACTCACGGCAATCCTCCTACCTCTGCCTCCCTAGTGCTGGGATTAAAGGCGTGCGCTACCACGCCCGACTCCGATTTTCTTTTTTTATGAAATAATCAGAAACAAGATTGTTCTTCAGTTCCTGTTTAAGTTTCTTGCTTCATAACTTTTGTTCTTTATTTAGCTTTCAAGGTTTTTCTCCCCCCTTTTCCCCTTATTTCATAAGAGTACATACTGACTGTATTGAAATTCTATGCATTGTAGAATGGCTAAGAGCAGCTAATTTAACATGTGTATTATATATTTAACACTTTTTTGTGGTATGAATACTTTTCATTAATTTTTAAGAATACAGTGGGTTAGGGTTGGAATGATGGCTCAGCGGTTAAGGCACTTGCCTCCAGTGCCTAAGGCCCCAGGTTCAATTCCCAGGACCCACATAAGCCAGACCCACAAGGTAGTGGCCCTGGTGCAGAGTCTCTCTCTCTCTCTCTCTCTCTCTCTCTCTCTCTCTCTCTCTCTCTCTCTCTCTCCCTCCCTCCCTCCCTCCCTCCCTCCTTGAAAATGAATAAATAAAATATTTAAAAAGAAAAAAGAATACAGTGGGTTAAATCTTAGTCATGATGTACAGTATAGTATGTATTTTCATTTAAGAAACAGTATTTTTATTTTCTGTTTTTACTTTTTTTTTATTTTTTTATTTTTTTATTTTTTTGGTTTTTCAAGGTAGGGTCTCACTCTAGTCCAGGCTGACCTGGAATTCACTATGTAGTCTCAGGGTGGCCTTGAACTCATGGTGATCCTCCTACCTCTGCCTCCCAAGTGCTGGGATTAAAGGCGTGTGCCACCACGCCCAGCTAAGTTGCTGGTTTTGAGGACCATTGAACCAGTTGAACTGATAAAAATCCAGAATTTTATACTCCTTAAAGTAAAAACATGCTGCGGTGGTCATTTTGCTTTCTTTTAAAGTTTATATGGCAATAAGACATTAGTGACTCATACCCATTTATATTAACTGTAAGAATACCTAATATGGCATGTTATCGATACAGAATATGTTTAGTAGTATTCTTAAAGTATGTTTTTCCTCTATAGGGACCCCAATGATTCCTGTACCTATGAGTATTATGGCTCCTGCTCCAACTGTAAGTAAAATTTAAAGGATAATTATTAGTTAAAACAGTGTTAGTGCTTTGAAGGCTATTCAACTTGATAAACTTAGATAAGTTTAAGCATTTCTTTTTACATGTGTTTCTGTGTATGATGTGTTTGTGCTTGTATGTGAGTGAACATGCTCATGCGCCTGTCGACGTCAGAGGACAACCTTGGGTGCTGTTCCCCAGGATTGTCATTCCTCAGGTGTGCCATTCATTTCCCTTGAGACAGTGTCTCTCATTGGCCTGTAGATTACCAATTAGGCTAGGCTAGCTGGTCAGAGAGTCCTATGGATCCTCCCTGTTTCTTTCCCTAGCACTGGGCTTATAGATATGTGCCACCATTTCTCCTTTCTTTCTTAACTTCCTTTCCTTTCTTCAAGGTAGGCTGACCTGGAATTTACTATGTAGTCTCAGATTGGCCTTGAACTCACAGAGATCCTCCTACTTCTGCCTCCCAAGTGCTGGAATTAAAGGCATGAACCATCACATGTGGCTTTAAGTTATAAAATCTTTTCTCCTGAAGTTCTTAATTCATTCTCATGTCTTGATCTTTAATTCTCCAAATTCATCAAAACTTCTAAGATTGTTTGGTAGTTTATTCATTGCCTCCAGATAACACTGTACTGAATTTATTTTTATTTTATTTTATTTTATTTTTTTTCTGAATTTATTTTTAAATGCATAGATTCAAGGGAAATTACGCTAAGAACATACCAAATAATAAAAAAAGAAAGTGTTAAAAGAAAAAAAAGATAAAAAAAGAAAAAATGTAAAAGGTGTTGAGAATCCTTCATATTATTTGAATATCGGTACTACATGATTAGCAAGGATATCTGGAATTTGCTTTTATTCTGGTGCTGAGAGTATAATTGTGAATAAACTTCTGGATATTTTTGATCATTTTGAATTATTCATAACATCTCAATTATTTAAAAAACAGTGTCTTAAGTATATTTTACTTTTTCAAGTTTTTTAAAAGGTGATCTAACAGTGGAAGCATATCTGTCAAGAATAAATTTGCATTATTAAAAC
>PVHP010000909.1:21813-36927 GCA_004024765.1 Zapus hudsonius
TCTTCTATGAGTTTATACTAGGTTTTTCTCCTCTTTTTGTGTAGTTAATGTTGTCAATGGCTAGGTTGTTCCATTTGTTAGGGAGTTAGTGTATTCTAGAGAATTCCATCCCTTTGCCAATAATTGTCTGTCAATTTTATTAGATTTTCTAGTAACTTGTTGATTTTGAATTTTCTTCCTTTCCTCTTTTAAAAACATTTTATTTAGCCTGGTGTGGTGGTGCACGCCTTTAATCTCAGCACTCCGGAGGCAGAAGTAGGAGGATTGCCATAAATTCAAGGCCACCCTGAGACTACATAGTGAATTCTAGGTCAGCCTGGACTAGAGTGCGACCCTACCTCCAAAAACAAAAACAAAACAAAACAAAAACCATTTTATTCAGGGCTGGGGTTGTAGGTCAGTGATACAGTGCTTGGCTAACATGCCCTGGTTCAATCCCCAGCCCTACACCCCCTATAAAAATCATAATCCCATTTTATCTACTTAATTATTTGAGAGAGAGTGAGACAGAGAGAAAGAAGCAGATAGTGAGAGAAACTGGTGCGCCAGGGCCTCTAGCCACTGCAAACAAACTCGAGACACGTGTGCTACCTTGTGTATCTGACTTTACGTGGGCCCTGGGGAATTGAACTTTGGTCCTTCTGCTTTGCAGGTAAATGCCTTAACTGCTTGCTAAGCCATCTCTCCAGCCCCCAAATCCCATTTTATTTGAGATGAGAGAGGGGGGGGAGAGAGAAAGTATGCAATTAAAAATATTTATTTGCAGAGAGAGGTAGAAGAGAGACAGAATTGGCATGCCAGGCCTGGCCTCTAGCTGCTGCATAGGAACTTAGATCATGTGACACCTTGTATTGTATTACACATCTGGCTTTACATGGGCACTGGGGAATTGAATTTGGGTCATTAGGCTTTGCAGGCAAGAGCCTTAACCACTAAGCCACCTGTCCAGCCCTTCTTAATTTTTTAAAAAAATAACCATTCTTTCTTTTATTGCTAGCCTTTGGATTCTGTGAGTATAAGGAGCCTGAATCTACTCTTCGTGCGCTCAGATTACTGCATGATCTGCAGATTGGCGAGAAGAAGCTACTTGTTAAAGTTGATGCAAAGACAAAGGCACAGTTGGATGAGTGGAAAGCAAAGAGGAAAGCTTCCAATGGGGTATGTAACATCTTCTCCAAGCCAGCTCTGCTACTTCAGTGTACATATTTGCCATTATAATGAATCTCACATGAATCACAGGATCATCATCATCTTTGTATTGTGTTTGTGGCTTAAATACAGGAGTGTATTTTATAGTCTGTAGTTATTTTAAGTTTTTATCTACCCATAGTGGGTGGATGACTGTTGGTTTGCTTGTTCCAGGTTGGGATGAAGGTAGTAAGGGAGGCTGGACAAGGTTAACTTGCCAGAGAAAACACTGGTACAGACTATTCCAATCAGAGCTAATTCATTAAGGCAGCTTTGTAAGTAAGTACAAAATTTCAACCTACACCATCTTTATTAGTTGCCCTTTCTCTTAGAGGTACACATGTTCTAAAATGAAAGAAAATAAGTCTTACTACTTTATGCAACTGAGTGGCTTTATCTAGATTATCTTTTTTATTTTTTCCTTATTAATTAAGGTCATTTGGATGTTGTTGTAATGTATTACCTCCTCCACAAAGCCCCCCCAAAAAAGTTTTTTGCCCTCCCTAAAAACTTCTTTTTTAAAAATTTTTTGCAATGTTGGAGATAGAGCCCACAGCCTTACTGGAAAGTTCTCTACCACTGAGCCAATTTCTATCTACTAATTGTAGTTTTAACGGGAATGTGAATTTGTTTTACTTTTATTAAAATGGATTGCTAACCAGGTGTAGTGGCATATGCCTATAATTCTAGCATTTTGAAGGTGTAGGTAGGAGGATCTGGAGTTGAAGGTCATCCTCAGCTACACATGGAAGTTATATGAGACAGTCAAGAACAAAAGTAAAAAGCAGGATTGCATTCTAAATATTGATTTATAAATCCTCCACCTTCCTGAAGTCTGTTTTTCTTTGGACTTATAATACATGAACTATTTTCTTTGGCTGTTTGCTATACAAATGCAATCATGTCAGACCATTGCTTGTTATCCAGAATGGCTTAGATTTCTTTACAGAATATAGTTCCCCCCTCTTTCTCTTTCTCTTTCTCTTTTTTTTTTTTAATTTCTCCAGTCTTGGTCTTAATCTAACCTCAGGCTGGCCTTGAACTCACTACAATCCTCCTTCAGCCTACTGAATGCTGAGAGTAACAGCCAAGACTCTACTTTTTGTATTGCATTCAAATTCTCTGCCTTTCTTGCTTCCCTTTACTTCCTTCTGGATGTACCCTACAGGTTTCCGAATGTCTCAGATAATTGTTGCCCATCCAAGCTCCGTGTTGAAATTATATCCATAGAGTTATAAATAACACATCCTTTGATTTAAAAAGGCCCCATATAACCCTTGAGTCTTCTCAGGGAACATGAAATTCTCTCTCCCCCATAGAAATATGGTGTTACACTATTGTTTGTTGGCAAGTTCTGTAGTATCTATCGTTGGTCTGTCTTTCACAGTTCCTTTAACCCCTGTCTTATTCTTTTTTTCTTTTTATTTTTTTTAATACTTTATTCATTTTCAAGCAGAGAGAGAGAGAGAGAGAGACCACCTTGTGGGTCTGGCATATGTGGGTCCTGGGGAATTGAACCTGGAGCCTTAGGCACTGGAGGCAAGTGCCTTAACCGCTGAGCCATCTCTCTAGCCCACCCCTGTCTTATTCTTAATGTCCCCTCTACTCACATCCCTGATTGAATGTAGAAAGGGCAATAAGAAGTTTAATTACTGTTTTTGATCTTGGTACTGTCACATCACCTAGGACAATTTTTTTGCCTCAAGGAACCAATGAGCTTCTATTGAGTAACAGTTAGTTATCTGGTCACCTGATAAGTTTACTATCCTTACCCAGCTTCATGAGGAGATAATCAAGTGCTGTTGCTCTGAAATGTAAGTTGTATCTCAGAATTGCCTGCAGTGTTGCCTGTCATATTTAACAGAAAATATCTGCATAAGAAAATATCTGCATGGGCTTTTGCCTGCAAAGCAGAAGGACCCAAGTTCAATTCCCCATTGCCCATGTAAAGGCAGGTGCACACAAGGTAAAGCATGTGTCTGGAGTTCATTTGCAGTGGCTGGAGGCCTTGGAATACCCATTCTCTGCATACAAGAAACTTCAGATCTTCCCTTTCTTGGTGACTGAATTCTTTGACAAGAAAGTGCAGATTTACTTTCTTCAGAGCTTATTGTTTGACTTCACAGGTCTTCCCCCCCCCCCCCCCAAGGTAAGGGTCTTGCTCTAGCCCAGGCTGACCTGGAATTCACTATGTAGTCTCAGACTGGCCTTGAACTCATGGCAATCCTCCTACCTCCTTCTGGGCTGGTATTAAAGGCATGCGCCACCACACCCTGCTTTCATAGGTCTCTTTATTTGTTGTGTTCAGTTATTTCTGTAAGGTATTTGAATTTTTAGAATTTGCAAATAGCATAATGAAAATTCTGAAGATGAAATAAATCACTGTTTAGATAAATAAGAAAATGTACAGTTGTGTGGCTTTGGTTATTGCCATTACCCAGTACAGTTTACGTCAAATGTGTTAAAATTTTCTTCAAGGATGGAAATAAAGCCACCATCAGTAAAATCACAGAGAAGAATTATTTCAGATAATAAATCATTACACAGGCTTGTATTTTATATTTTTTCAGGTATTATATGTGTACTCTGGGTGTACTTGATGACATGGTGCCCTAGATTTACTTGAAGTTACAGGCATATTTTTCTGTAATGTCAATTTTACTCATTATAGATGAACAGGGGAAAAGGGTTAAGAAATTTCTGCTACAAGGGGTTATTTTTGTTTTATTTGTTTTGTTTTTAAATAAGCTAGTTTAACTATCGTAGACTACATGGTAGATATATTGTGATTTTTTTTGTTGTTGTTGTTGAGGTAAAATTTGAGTGCTTATTCTTTTTTTTTTTGTTGTTGTTTTTTTGAGGAAGGGTCTCACTCTAGCCCAGGCTGACCTGGAATTCACTATGTAGTCTCACGGCAATCCTCCTACCTCTGCCTCCCCAGTTCTGGGATTAAAGGCGTGCACCACCATGCCCGGCCCGAGTGCTTACTCTTGATTGATGACTTGCTGGAGAAATTTAGAAGGCAATAAAGACATTGGGAAACTTAGTTATATTACTAAGCATTTTTTCTTCGCTCAGGGTTAATAAAAACAAAATTTTTGCTGCTTATATTTTGGAGGAGAAAAGATATTTTTCACTATTCAGAATTGAAGAAAATTATTACAATATATATTTTTTGAGGCAGTGTCTTACTTTAGCCCAGGGTGACTTGGAACTCTTTCTACAGTCCCAATCAATCCTCCTACCTTAGACTCCTAAGTTCTGGGATTAAAGGCTTTTGTGCCAACATATCTTGCACAGAGAGAGGGAGGGAGGGAATGGGTATGCCAGGACTTCTAGCCACTGCGCATTCCGGATGTATGCACCACTTTATGCATCTGGCTTTAAGTGGGTCCCCAGGCATCAAACTCTGGTCCTTAATCTCTACAGGCAAGTGCCTTAACTGCTGAGGCATCTCTCCAACCCCCCAAATTTTTATTTAGATTTATTTATAGCTAACTTTCTATATTTCTTTTTTTGTTTTTTGAGCTGGGGTCTCACTATACAGTCTCAGGGTGGACTTGAACTCACAGTGATCCTCCTACCTCTGCCTCCTGAGTGCTGGGAATAAAGGCTTGCACTGTGCCATCAAGCCCGGCTCTACCTATTTCTTACTGACCTTTCATTTGAGCTATAAATGCTGCTCTGTCTATTCTATGATCTGTTGCTTTCTGTATCCATCAGTATGTAGAGGGGTAGATATACTTGTTTGATATGCTTTCTACCAGTGTCATACAGTATGCTCTGAATAAGAATTTGTTCATCAAATCAATTAAATAAAGGTTTGTTGAATTATTTACCCATTAGATACAATTTTGATAATGATGGTTGTATTATAAAAATCACTGGTTAAAAAAAAAATCACTGGTAAGTTAAGTAACCACAAGGCATGAAACCCAACTTGAGTATAATTGAATGCCTTGTGATTGAGAGCCATGCTAAAGAGCATGGGTCTTTTTCATTTCAGTACACTAGCTTAAACTCAGCCTCACATTTGTTAGGCAAAATCTCTACCACTGAGCTATAATTCTCTAGTCCTGTGTGCATGGTTTTTCAATGTGTCTGAAAATGTAGACAATATATTTACCAATTTTAAATTGATATCTTAGAATATATGTATAGTGTTATGTTAGAAGAATGTTTTGTATTCTTAGGCTTATCCTCTTGCTTCTGTTACTATTTTCTTGTTTTTGTTTTTCTTGGTCTAGAAATGTTTAATGGTTTAAGAATTGTACACTGGTTCTCCATAAAGGCAGTTTTTCCAGGTTTTAAAATGGATTTGACTAAAAGATTTACATAAAGTGAAATTTTCCCAATGCAACAGGGCCTCTGCCCTTTTTTTTTTTTTTTTTTTTTTTTTTGAGGTAGGGTCTCACTCTAGCCCAGCCTGACCTGGAATTCACTATGTAGTCTCAGAGTGGCCTTGAACTCACGGCAATCCTCCTACCTCGAGTGCTGGGATTAAACACCATGCCCAGCGGCCTCTGCCATTCTTAAACTTGCATGTTTTGAATACAAAGAGTTGAAAGTAAAAACATCCGATTTTTTGGTTTGATTGTTTTTTGGGGGCATTGAACCCATCTAATGTTTTGAGGTCATTGTGTAAATTCTTAGTTTAATGTGTAGGGAGGGGGGCTTAAAATAGGAAATAAGACATTAGAAGACCATTTAAAAACAAATTATTTTATTGCTAGGAGAGGGAGAGAATGGGCGTGCCACGACCTCTTGCCACTGCACTTTGTGCATCTGGCTTTATGTGGGTACTGGGGATTGAACCCAGACTCTCAGGCTTTGCAAGCAGGCCCCTTAACCACCGAGCCATCTCTCCAGCCCCCAGGATTTCTTTCATGGTTTTTCAAGGTAGGGTTTTATTGTAGTGCAAGCTGAATGGAATTCAATATGTAGTCTCAGGCTGCCTTGAACTCTTAGCAATCCTTTTACCCCTGCCTTCTGAGTGCTGATATTAAAGGGGTGGACCACAGTGCCTGGCAGATTTCTTTTTTTTTTTTTTTTTTAATTTTGTTTTTAATTTATTGTCCATAATGAGTTACAACATTTAGTGGGCAAACAATGAGTTGTTATTGCCAATTCCCCGCTGCTCTCCCCTCCCCAATCCGCTGGACAGATTTCTTTTTTTGAGCTAGAATCTCATTTTGTAAACTAGAATTTGCCATCCTTCTGCCTCAGATTCCAATGTGCTATTTATTTGTTTTGTTTTTTGTTTTTTTGAGGTAGGATCTTGCTCTAGCCCATGCTGCACCACTATGCCCCGCACAATGTGCTTGTTTTATGTGTCATCACATCCAGCCTTGAGTAAAGTTTGAATTCTTTACCTTTCTTTCACCTGTGGCTTTTCAGGCCCATCTTAAATACTATTTGAGGCTATGGTGGAGGATTGGAAAGAAAAAAAGGGGTCTTATTATATAACCCGGCTGGCCCCCAACTCAGAATCTTGTCTCTCCCTCGTCAGAATTGGGAATATTGTCCAATCTGACCTTTTATTAAAATATTTTTAAAGTATTAAAGAAACGGCACATGAATCTTAAAAAGCAATCTTACATATGCATGCCAGAAGGCTTTTGTAGTATTGAATCAATTCTTTTTGATGTATAAGTTTATAGTTTTTATAAGTGGTCTTTCCTGTGTCATAGACATTGTAGAAGCACAAGGGGGAAAGAAGTCATTATTCCAACCTTTTCAATGCTTGCATTTGTCTTATCTAACTAGTATTTTTTTCTTTGTTCAACCTATTAATACTTTTGGTTATTTAACATGTGTAGCTACTAGTAGTAAAATCTGCATTTTAAAAAAAACTATGGAGAGGCTTTTAAGAAAAAAAACGAGTTAGCTCTTCCTTTAGGACGATTTTCATCTTTCTATTTTTCTTTCCCCTGAATTTGTCTTGACTTTTAAGAATACCAGACCAGAAACCATTCCTGCTGATGATGAAGATGCCTTAGATGAAGAAACAAAACGAAGAGATCAGATGATTAAAGGGGCCATTGAAGTTTTAATACGGGAATACTCCAGCGAGTTAAATGCCCCCTCACAGGAATCTGACTCTCACCCCAGGAAGAAGAAAAAAGAAAAGAAGGAGGACGTATGTGTTGACAACACAGTTATTTTAAATGCAATTCTTGTGATTGATTACGTTTTAATTTCAGAGGGCAAATGGAATAACTACAATATATAATATGTATGTTGAAAAAAATGTTTGGTTTTCTTATTTCTTCCAGAGAAATTAAGAGTTAAAAAAAGAAAGATTAAAGAATACTTTTTAAAAAGCTCAGGGAATTCTTATGTCATGAAAAAATATTATAAAGCTGGGAGTGGTGACACATGCCTTTAATCCCAGCACTTGGAAGGGTAAAGTAGGTCACAGTGAGTTGGAGTCCAGCCTGGGCTACTGAGTATGTTCCAGGTCAGCCTGGGCTAGAGTAAAATTCTGACTCAAAACAACAACAACAAAAACCACAAAAAAGTACTTCATAAGAACTTCAAAATGGGAAGAAAAGATGATGATGAAACCAAATATAGATTGAGAGGGGGAAGGGATATAATGGAAGGCGGATTTGAGCATGGGAAGTAAGGGTAGGAATTAACGTTTATTGTCTACAATTAATGGAAGCTATTAATAAAAAGTACTTTAAAATTTATGTATTAGTTACTATAGGGAAAGTTCTTACTTTGGGTTTCAGAGTCCTTTTTTGGCCATCTTCAGGCTTTTTTTTTTTTTTTTTTTTTTTTTTTTTTTTTTTTTTTTTTTTTTTTTTTTTTTTTTTTTTTTTTTTTTTTTTTTTTTTTTTTTTTTTTTTTTTTTTTTTTTGATGGCCAAGTAAGTTTTTGTTTTCTTGTTTGTTTTAACTTTTAGCTTTTTGAGGTTGTGCCTCACTCTAGATCAGGCTGACCTGGAGCTCACTCTATTCCCAGGCTGGACTTAAACTTACCTCTGCCTCCTAAATACTGGGGTTAAAGGCCTATGCCACCACACCTGTCTAAGGAACAGTTTTTGGCAGGAATTTTAGGCAAAATTTATTTCATATATCTTAGAAAATAGCTCTGTTACTACAAGTCCTCACACCCCAGTTCCATTTTGAGGTATTAAAGAGAGGATGAAGTATGTGGTAGGGATTTTTTAAGAGAATGATTTTTTTTTTACTATCAGGTAATTTGAAATCATGAAAAAACTACTAGTATTATGTAAATGTGTAGTTAATTGAATTACAGATTAATGTGAACTGTTTTTTTTAACAATTGTGGGTTTTTCTGTAGATTTTCCGTAGATTTCCAGTGGCTCCACTGATCCCTTATCCACTCATCACTAAGGTTCGTGTAAATCATAGGCTTTGACAGTATCTGTATTCTGTTAAGTGCCAGATTTGTGTTTGCCTGATTTTTTTTTTTTTGTGGCTTTAGAATGTTAGATTTTTACTCACAAGTCAATATTCTTTTTTCGTCTATTTTTTTGTAGTACTGTAGAGAATATTTAACCAAGAACTTTTTATACTGATGTATGTGGACTTTTATTTATTAATTACTTTCCCTCTTGTTTTTCAGGAGGATATAAATGCTATTGAAATGGAAGAAGACAAAAGAGACTTGATATCCCGAGAGATCAGCAAATTCAGAGACACACACAAGGTAGTATTCTTGTGTTTTCACCTGATACCAATCTAGACTTTTTACAGAATCCAAAGCAAACAGACAAGAAAATCAACTTTACCTTAGAATATGATTTTAAATGGTTTTTCTTTTGTAGGTTTAATTGATATTTAGGTAGTACCATATTGAAGTGGTCATCACTTAACTTTTCAGTCACTGACTACTCTCCAGTCATCTCACTTTTATATGAACAACAGAAACATTAAGATCAGATTTAAACTAGATTCAAGGGGGCAATATAGGATAACAAACAAATAGTTTATATTTTTGTGGGCAGTTATTTAGCTTAATCTTAGGAAAACCTTTTCTTTAGAACCAAGATTAAAATTTAAGATTTATATTTGTATAGTTATAAGTTGAGTGGGGGAGATTTAAAAAAAAAAGTCAGTGATTACCAGACTTACCAAATTATAGATGCATGGAAGAACTGTAAATTCCCATAAAGCTAATCTATTCATTGACCCCCACCATTATGATAGAGATCATATGGTGACTAATGCAAGATGAAACACTCAGCTTGGAAAGTAACAAGGAATAGGATGTAAGTATGAGCTTCTGTTTTTTATTATATTTATGGATGCCCCCTCAGAAAAATATGCAAAGGGGTAACTGGCTTGTTAATGAATATTTGCGTGTAGTGAATCCCACTCCCGAGTTTTGCTTATTTAAAGCCTCTTCAATGACAGTGCATCTGTGACTGTTTGCTGGTGTTGAAGGGGATGTTTATGGATGGTGAAACCCACACTGCATGAACTGTATTTGATGTTAGAGTTAATAAAGTGTTACTGATTCTGACTGAGAGATATGTAACTCAGTGAAATGTTTATTTCTCCTTATTTAAGCTTTTATTTTTTTCTTGTTGCTTTCAAAATCCAAGTTGACAATTAATGCTGATGAATCAGTGTTGCAGAACAATTGGATGTCCAGATGCCCAGCCATATTTCACATACAGAGCTTTTACAGGAATTCATTGTGTGTAAAAGCACAGATGTAACTCACCTAGAATTTTGGGAGTTAAAATGGTGGTATGTGGAAGTCATTATAGAGGAATACTTCTGCTTAGGTTCACAACTCAAACTCAGAGCTGAGTAAGCTTAAAAATGGTATACAGTTGTGTGTGTGGTTCCCCCCCCTCTCCCCGCCTTATTGCTTTTATTTGTTAAACCTTGTCATGCCATTGGTAAATTACAATGAAACCATGTTTTTGAAAGACATTTTCTTCAGAATTTTATGAGTCTGTTAGGCATATTACTGCCATAGTATTATTTTACTAAGGGGAAGGTTTTGAACTTTCAAATGTGTTTTAGTAACAAAAAGAAACAGAACACAAATAAGGCACAGTTATTATTGGGTGGTGTGGCTGTGGGGCTATTGTAAACCTTAGTAATCAACATTGAGCTCAGTGAACCTTTGCATGTTTTGGTATGAGTTTATTAAATAACCACAGACTGTCAGGGTATCAGCGTGGCAGGGGGCGTCCATTTACAGCACGGATGAGTCTGAAGAGAGAAAAAGGTAAGATTTATGATTTTTTAATCTTTCCTCTTCATTACTTTCTCACATTTTTTTAGATTCACCTCATTCTTTTTTCAGTCTTAATTCTTAAAAAAATTACATATATGCTATATATATATCTGCTTGTATACATACACTTATGTATAGCATATATAAATTTAGAAACCTTAGTATGGAATAGATTCATTCAATTTGATTTACTTGGAATAACCTTTCCAAATGAGTTCTGAAAAATAATTGTTTTTACATGAAAAAAAGATAGCACAGTTAATGAATATGAATAAAAAATTGACTTATAAAAAATTAAATTTGGAACAACCAAAGTAATCTGTAAGTATATATCATCTCAGAAAAAAATAAATTTCTAAGTGTATGACATTGAGGTAAGTTTATGTAGCTTAGCTTCATTATACAGTATAAATTCTGAATTGTTAAGATTGTTTCAGAAATGAGATTTTTGCCCCTGTAAGCACTTTCATTTTCTATCTTTCCCCATATTTCTCTCTTCCCTTTTTAATTTCAATGTATTCAGTACTGGCTTTGCCTCTACACTGATTTATCTTGGCATAGCAGCTGAATATATTGATGCCTCCTACATTAGCTTCTCATTAATAATCCTCTATCAGTACTCTGGTCCATATGTGAGCAAGAGAAAAAGTATTGAACAGGTAAGACTGATTTTTAAAGTTGTTTTAAATGCTTTACATGACTGAGAAAAGAAAAATGCACATTTTACTGTTGCAGTTTAAATTTTATTTCAGTGAAACTAAACATGGAACCAGAGGGATAAATGTGGTTTTGTTTTACCTGTGTTTGGTTCTTTTTTTTCCTATTTTCTTTTTTCTCCCATTTTAGTTTGTATAGAAACCTTGTGGTGCACTGGTAATCTTTCAGGGTACAAACTTGGTCTGACTGTTATTTGGTTTATTTGTGAACCATGTACTTGCTCTTCCTCCCAGAAACATAGCTTGTAGGCAAGGGTAATCCAGTGTTGGCGATCCATGTCCTAGCACAACATCTGTAAGTTAATCGTTCCTTGCAAGGATGGATTTATGATTGTAAATATATTTTTATTGTCTTACAGGCATAATAGGTATAGGTATATTGCTTTTAATTATTTTAATGAAAATATTACAGTTATGTTACTTTGCTTGAAGAGTGATTTTCTGTATTTAGTGGTTTATCCATCTTGTAATGGTGGGAGTAAATATTGTAAAACAGCTCTTGGCTGAATTCACCTTCTGTTTCTTTTGGAGGGTGGGTAAACAGGGCAGAAGATTGTGTTATGTTAACTTGACTCTCCTCCATCACCTAGTGAAATGTCCAGGGTGATATTAAATATCAGTAGTCCCACTGATTTATGGATATGGGTACAATTAAGTTTTAGCCAAGTGATTGTCTTTCCAGAAGTTATTATGAATCACCATATTTCTCATGTTTTTTTTTTTAAATGATAGTCATTGCATGGCCAGCCATGCTTAACACAATCTCCCAGCATTCAAGTTTGGAGATTCCTGATTTGTGTAGAGTATATGGTTTTGCACGAAATCTAGTCTTGTGATTGCTTCAGTTTAATGTGGTAAATAAAACCACAAGCATTTAATAATAAGTTATCAGTGGTTTGATGTTTTTGTTGCCAATATTGGGCATTGCGCCGGGGAAAGTCTTGAATACTGGAGCTGCGGAATTAACTCTAAAAGTACTTTTGTTGGTTTCTAGAAACTGGAAGAAGAGAAAGGCAAAAAGGAAAAAGAAAGACAGGAAATTGAGAAAGAACGGAGAGAAAGAGAGAGGGAGCGTGAAAGGGAACGAGAAAGGCGAGAACGGGAACGAGAAAGGGAAAGAGAACGTGAACGAGAAAAGGAGAAAGAACGGGAGCGGGAACGAGAACGGGATAGGGACCGTGACCGGACAAAGGAGAGAGACCGAGATCGCGATCGGGAGAGAGATCGGGAAAGGAGCTCAGATCGAAATAAGGATCGGAGTCGATCAAGGTAGGCTTTATGGAATTACTGTTGTTGCTAGCTCCAGGCTAGCCTCTACTCACTGCTGTCCTCCTATCTCTGCCTCTCAAGTGCTGGGATTAAAGTCCTGAGCCACCCCACCCAGCTGGATTTGTTTATATAGTTTTTTGTTGTTGTTGTTGTTGTTTTTCGAGGTAGGGTCTCACTCTAGCCCAGGCTGACCTGGAATTCACAATGTAGTCTCAGGGTGGCCTTGAACTCAAGGCAATCCTCCTACCTCTGCCTCCAGAGTGCTGGGATTAAAGGCATGTGCCACCACGCCCGGCTTTGTTTATATAGTTTAATAGACTTAGTGGGATAGCCTCTGTCTAGGACCTTGGCATTTATGTGATTGATTTCTGTAGCCTGACTTTCTTGACAAGCATGATGAAAATGAAAAATCTTTTGGTTTTTTGAGATGGGGTCTTGCTGTAGCCCAGACTGAACTGGAATTCACTATGTTGCCTCTGGGTGGCTTCTAACTCAAGGCATTCCTCCTACCTCTGCCTCCAGAGTACTGGGATTAAAGGTTACCATGCCTGGCTGAAAAAAGAAAAAAAAATCTTAATTTTTGTTACATTCTCTTTGAGACTGGCTGTTACTGTATACCTGAGGCTTGCCTGAAACCTTGTTATGTAGCCCATGCTAGCCTCAAATTCAAGATCCTCCTGTGACAGCCTCCTGAAGAGGATTGTGTAGGATTTCAAGCATGTACCACCATACCAACTTGTTTGTAATGCTAGGATAGAATTGGTGAGACATGTGTATGCTAGGCAAGCACTCTGCTACTGAGCTACACCACAGTGGTTTTTTTTTTTTTTTTCCTTTGGTTTTTTTCGAGGTAGGGTCTCACTCTTAACCCAGGCTGACCTGGAATTCACTCTGTAGTCTCAGGGTGGCCTTGAACTCACGGTGATCCTCCTACCTCTGCCTCCCGAGTGCTGGGATTAAAGGCGTGCGCCACCACGCCCGGCCCCACAGTGGTTTTTTAAAAATATTTTATTCATTTTCAAGGAGAGAGAGAGAGAGAGAGAACACCAGGGCCACCACCTTTGGGTGTGGCTTATGTGGGACCTGGGGAATTGAACCCATGGCCTTAGGCACTAGAGGCAAGTGCCTTAACTGCTGAGCCATCTCTCCAGCCCACAGTGGTTTTCAATTCTGCAGTTGATTTCTTCCCAAGACCAGTTTTACAGTCCCAGAACATACCAACTCTCCACACTGTTTGGGCAGACATAGTTCCTTGTTAGCAGGCAGTACTTCTAGTTACCCTTTGGTTGAGGTCCTGTATACAGAGAAGTCAGTTCTGCTACACTTCTTCTAGCTCCTCTGTAAGGGTGTATAGCCCATTGTGCTGCGATTGCTCATCTTCCTAGCTACTAGTTGGTCTTCTATTTATTTTTATTGTTTTCAAGGTAGGGTCTCAAGTCTAGTCCATGCTGACCTGAAACTCACTGTCTAGTTCCAAGCTGGCTATCCTCCTACCTCTACCTTGGATTAAAAGAGTGTGCCACCACACCTGACTATTCTACATTTTTAGGAGCTTTGTTTTTTATTTTAAAATGTTTGTGTAATTCAGTTTATTTGATGAGTCACCTCATTCTTAGAATCCAGGCCAAAAGTAAATAGGAGAGAGCAGAATTTTTTTTTTTTTTTTTTTTTTTTTTTGGTTTTTCGAGGTAGGGTCTCTCTCTAGTCCAGGCTGACCTGGAATTCACTCTGTAGTCTCAGGGTGGCCTTGAACTCATGGCGATCCTCCTACCTCTGCCTCCCAAGTACTGGGATTAAAGGTGTGCGCCACCACACCTGGCTAGAGAGAGAGAGAGCAGAATTTAAGGGAGACAGGAGAGCTCATTTTTTCAAGCTACTTCCAAAACACACAACCTCTAGTTTTCTTCTCCATTGTAGCTAACTGGAAGTCCACTTTTGGTACTTCACCATGTTAGTGGAACTCGATGTCTAGTAGGCATTAAAATCCTTCCTCCTGCATTGTAGCTCTTTGACTTATTATAAAATTAAAGTTTCTTTTTTTTAAAAAACACTTTTATAATATATGTGTCCATCAATGACATGCTGATAGGTACATCCATGGATTGATTTAAGCATCAATACTATAATACTTTGCATGTAGCCAGACTGGCCTTGAACTCCTGATCCTTTTGTTGTTGCCAATTGAGTACTTGGATCAAAGATGTGAGCCATCATGTTGGTCTTTTTAAAGTACAAAACAAAGTTCTGGAGCCTAGGAAGTCCAAGAATATGATGGCAGCATCTGGTCAGCATCTTTATGGTATACCATAACATAACACAGTAGATCATATGGCCAGGCAGCTTTCAGTTCATCCAACGTGTCAGGATTCTCTTTTTCCCGCATATTTGCCAGCATCATATTCGTGACTACAACTGACATGGATTGACTTTTTTAAAAATTTAATACAATTAATTTATTTGTAAGCAGAGATACAGAGATAAAGAGAAAGTCGGTATGGTTGCACCATGGCCTCTAGCCACTGCAAACTAACTACAGATGCATGTGTGGATACTGGGGAATTGAACTTGGGTCCTTAAGCTCTGGAGGCAAGCTCCTTAACGACTGAGCCATCTCTCCAGGCCCCCCTCACCCTCTTTAAAACCAAAAAAGACTATCTCATGTAGCCAAGGCCAGTCTCAAGTGTGCTGTGTAGCTAAGTCCTGATGATTCTGCCTT
>PVHP010000909.1:37027-122463 GCA_004024765.1 Zapus hudsonius
TCCCGAGTGCTGGGATTAAAGTCGTGCACCACCACGCCCGGCTCATTTTACATCTAGTGTGTGTGTGTGTGTGTGTGTGTGTGTGTGTGTGTGTGTGTGTGTGTGTGTGTGTGTGTGTGTGTGTGTTCGTGTTCGTTCGTCCATCCGTCCTCAAAACACAAATAAGCTTGAACATTGAGTTTAAAATGTAGTTCAGAATTTGGAGTTGGAATTACAGTCCCTGTCTTTCTATTTAATTACAGTGTAAGTTAAGAGAAATGCCTTTTTAGAGTGATACCCCATATCTCTAGTCTGTATCTTTGTTATAATTATAGAGGACTTGAGCAAGATTTCATTGTTAAATTCTGGTTTGTGAAGTTTTTAAAAATATTTTTATTTATTTGCAAACAGAGAGAGGGAGAGAGAGAGAGAGAGAGAGAGAGAGAGAGAGAGAGAGAGAGGAAATCCAGACACAGGCACCACTTTGTGCATCTGGCCTATGTGGGTACTGGGGAATTGAACCCGGGTCCTTAGGCACTGGAGATAAGTGCCTTAACCGCTGAGCCATCTCTCCAGCCCCGTGGCTTGTGAATTTGTATATGTTAATTTATAATCTAGGTTGTCCTTTTGCTCGGTCTCTAAAGAAAAACTCAGTGTAGAATTTTTTTCATGTTTTATTTACATAGAGAAAAGAGCAGAGATCGTGAAAGGGAACGGGAAAGGGAAAGAGAGAGAGAGCGAGAACGGGAACGAGAGAGAGAACGAGAGCGCGAGAGAGAACGAGAGAGAGAACGGGAGCGAGAAAGAGAAAAAGACAAGAAACGAGACCGAGAAGAGGATGAAGAAGATGCATATGAACGAAGAAAACTTGAAAGAAAACTCCGAGAGAAAGAAGCTGCTTACCAAGAGGTAACTTCTACTCTTAAAGCCTAGTATACTTTGGTAGAATCCTTTGTAAAAGTTTCCTAACCTGGAACATTTCTTTTTAGCGCCTAAAGAATTGGGAAATCAGAGAACGAAAGAAAACCCGGGAATATGAGAAAGAGGCTGAAAGAGAAGAGGAAAGAAGAAGAGAAATGGTGAGCTCTTCTGGGTTAAAATAGTGACTTCTTAAAAAACTTTATTGAGAGAGAGAGAGAGAAGAGTTTATGGGGACAGCAGGGTCTCTAGCTAATACAAACAAACTCCAGATGCATGTGCCACTTTATGTACTTGGCTTTAAGTGGGTACTGAGAAATCAAATCCAATTTGGCAGGCTTTGAAAATAAGAGCTTTTAATCACTGAGCCATCTCTCCAGCCCCAAAATAGTCCCCCCCAGTAAACAGTCATCGAATCTTATTGTTAACTAGAAGACCTTATAATTGCATAGGCTTCTCAGTTCATAGATCATTTGCATGTATTTCAAGCAAATTAGAGATCAGTTTCCATATCTCTACTTTAAATTTTTATCTACTCATCAAGTTATATTTGCATATTATCAAAGTAAACCTACCGTAAAGTTTCAGAAATTTGGAATTTATAGAACATTCTTTATTAAGATTTTGAAAAATTGTCAGTGCATTTGAATAAACCACATAGTGGTTTAGAAGTCCTATTTTTGTCAAAAGTTACTGGTGCTAGACATAGTATTAGCTAGTTTTCTTTATACTACCATATTTTTTTTGTTTTGTTTTGTTTTTCGAGGTAGGGTCTGACTCTAGCCCAGGCTGACCTGGAATTCACTATGTAGTCTCAGGGTGGCCTTGAACTCATGGTGATCCTCCTACTTCTGCCTCCTGAGTGCTTGGATTAAAGGCTTGCGCCACCACATCCGGCCTACCGTATTTTTTTTTTTTAATGTTCATTTGGCATACTTGTTGAGGATTAGCTTCAGTAGTATGCTCCATTTTGATAGAATATGAAATTTCTTTTTATCTCCAGGTAACAGATTTTTTTTTAATCTAAAAACTTCAGTAAAGTTAAAATGAGATACAGGGAATTTTTATAAGTAACCAGAAAGAGGGTGAATGTATCACCTAGATCAGTAAGACAAATAATAGATCTTTGCTGTCAATAGAATTATTTATAAGTTTTTATTTTCATAAATTTGAAACTATTAAAGTCCCCATTTTATAATTTCCTTTTCATCCTGTTGTCAGAACTATGTAATTTTTAGTGCTGCAAATAAGAAAAATTTCCTGTTCTAAGGAAGAGGACAGATAAAATGAGGGACTTACCTAAATTTTGCATGTTTGCTCCCTTGTTTCTGAAAAGGCTAAAGAGGCTAAACGACTAAAGGAATTCTTAGAAGACTATGATGATGATAGAGATGATCCAAAATACTACAGGTAAGAAAGCTTTTCTGAACACACACTTAGCCTGTTACATTTTTTGAAGTTTGCATGGTTTTGTCGGTACTGGGATCAAACTGACCTATACACCCTCAGCCTTCACTTGTAAATTTTTTATTACCTTTGTTCTATTAGTCCACCTGAGTATGCAGGTTCACTCAGTCTTGAAATTACCTGTTTTATTGATATGCTTTTTCGGGAAATGGGAATGGAGTAGACAGAAAGCTATTAATAAAGAGTCAACAATTCCATGTATCTTAGAAAGGAGATCCTTCAAATGTTTCAAATAGGTCTTGTTTTTTTAAAAAAATTATTTATTTGAGAGAGAATGGGAGAGAAAGAAGCAGATAGAGAGATTGGGTACTCTGAGGCTTCTAACCACTGCAAACAAACTCCAGCCATATGCCTTGTGCTTCTGGCTTTATGTGGGTACTGGGGAATCAAACTTGGATCTTTCTGCTTTGCAAGCAAACACCTTAACTACTATACCATCTTTCCAGCCCTTAGGTCCAGTTGTAATAGCAAGTCATAACTAACAATTTTAGCTATTTAGGTTGCCTAAACATTTTTGCCTTCAAGAAATTCAAGAGTGTTCCATAGTAATCTCACCTTCCCTACTCAGCCCCATTTTATAACATTCCTATTAATAGCTCTAGTACCCTGCCTTGCTTCCTCTTAGTTCCCTTTCATTTCATTTTTTCAAGTTTGAAGGTTTTGTACATGTATATATTACATTGAGCATATTCTTTTTTTTTTTTGGTTTTTCGAGGTAGGATCTCGCTCTAACCCAGGCGGACCTGGAATTCACTATGTAGTCTCAGGGTGGCTTCGAACTCACGGCAATCCTATTACCTCTGCCTCCCAGGTGCTGGGACTAAATGTGTGCGCCAACACAACCGGTTTAAGGAATAACTTTTTTTAAGGGAATTTTTACCTCACATGCTGGACATGCACTATATATATTGATGTAGTTCCAGAACTGTTGTTTGTAGTCCTAGTGCAATTTGCATTATTTTTTGTTTTTCACATCTTTCCAGGTAAGAAAATGTAAATTACATTCATGTTGGATTCACTAGGATAAGCACAAAATAAGTTCTGGTTTTTTATTTGCATTTATTTTTATTCCGAATTTATTCCTGTGTCATAAGATTTTATTTCTTCAGTTTTTTTTCTTAAATATTTTATTTATTTTCAAGCAGAGAGAGAGAGAGAGAATGCACCAGGGCCACCACGTTGTGGGTCTGGCTTATGTGGGACCTGGGGAATTGAACCCGGGGCCTTAGGCATTGGAGGCAAGTGACTTAACCTCTGAGCCATCTCTCCAGCCCTATTTCTTCAGTTTTTTTCTGGGATATCTTTTTCTTCTGTGCAACCTCCTCTTCTGGCAAAGGAACAATCTGCTTCTTCTCAGTGAGGATCATCTCAATGTGTCAGGGAGAGCTCATGTAGAGCTTAATGCAGCCATGAGCTTGGTAAGTCCAGCAGCGCATCTTGGGTGCTTTGTTCACCTGGATATGTTCAATGACCCGAAAATCGGCATATAAACCCTTAAGTTCAGCATTACTCTTGGCGTGTTTCAGCATGTGCAGCAGTAATTCTGCACTCTTTTTGGGCTACCGACCTTGTGTCCAGCCCCAGTGTGTAGCCTGAGCACAACTACCAACTCCACCATTGTACCACCGGAGTGGCACACACTGCTTCTCTACTGTGACATTTTTCAGATACTTGGTGGCCTGGGGAAGTTTCATGGGTGGTCTTACATTGAACACGAAGATTCAAAACCCTCGATTTACATGATCTTGTGGGATTTTCTGGGTCCAGAGAGTAGCGAACCCATTTTCCCAGGTCACTTTGGCCTGCTCACAGAAATATCAGCTCGTTTCTCATGGTCCTCCTGCCTCCGCCTCTTCAGCAATATCTTATGGCGTGTGCCACCACAACCGGCAGCAGCTCATTTCTCTTGAAAGTTGCCTTTTGACTTGTAGACACATTAGAGTGAATTTCAGGCTAAAGTTTGGTAATAGAAGGTAAGACCGTGCTTGTTAGTACCTTAACATGTTCAGAGCACCACACACTGCCTTAGGCACTACATAGATGTCATGGAGTCATAGATTTCTTATATGTAGATTTTGGATTGCAAAAGCACTGTTGGAGAAATCTTTGTACAAGGCAGTACTAAGTGAAGCCTCTTTTCCAGGGGTAGTGCTCTTCAAAAAAGGTTGCGTGATAGAGAAAAGGAAATGGAAGCTGATGAACGAGATAGGAAGCGGGAAAAGGAAGAACTTGAGGAAATCAGGCAACGGCTACTGGCAGAAGGGCATCCAGATCCAGATGCAGAGCTCCAGAGGGTAAGTTACCGTGTCTGTGATCATTTTGCTTTAAGAATTTTTTTTTTGTTTTTGTTTTTTGAGGTAGTGTCTCGCTCTAGTCCAGGCTGACCTGGAATTCACTCTGTAGTCTCAGGGTGGCCTGGAACTCACAGTGATCCTCCTACGTCTGCCTCCCTAGTGATGGGATTAAAGGCGTGCGCCACCATGCCCGGTTTAAGATTGTTATTTTTATGCTCACTGTTAAATAATTTATAAAGGGTATAAATTATGCTGTTTTCACACTATGCTCTATATTCTGGCTGTCTGTTTCTATTTTATTATACAGAAATCACGTTTGGTTGTTCCTAACTCTCTTCAAAATAAATCATTGGCTACTATCTTTTAATGAAACTTTGCTAACAGGCTGTCCTTATAGTTGCTCTGATTTATAATGGTATGGTGTGAATTTTTTTTTTGTGTGTGTGTATGTGTGGTGTATGCATGCTTGTGGGGTGTGCATGCTTATGTGTCTTGATATGTGTGCAGGCACACATATATGTATCCAAGTATGTGTGTGGAGGAGAGGTCAACATCAAGTGTTCTCAATTGCTTTCCACCTTATTCTTAGAGACAGGCTTTCACTGAAGCTAGAGTTTACCACTAGACTAGCTTATCATTAAGCCCCAGGGATATCCTATCTCTGGCTTCCCAGTGCTAGGATTATAGATAGGTATAGACCACCATATGTCATTTTTGCATGGGTTCTGGGGATCTTTTAAAAGTATTTTGCAGAAGATGCTGTAAAGTAAAATGCAAGTTTTAGCTGCAGTCTCTTACAAGCACAGATAATTTTTTTGGTCGTAGATGGAACAAGAGGCTGAGAGACGCAGACAACCACAAATAAAGCAAGAACCAGAGTCAGAGGAGGAAGAAGAGGAAAAGCAAGAAAAAGAAGAAAAACGAGAAGAGCCTGTAGAAGAGGAAGAAGAGCCAGAGCAGAAGCCCTGTCTCAAACCCACTCTGAGGCCCATCAGCTCTGCCCCATCTGTCTCATCTGCCAGTGGCAATGCAACGCCCAACACTCCTGGGGACGAGTCTCCTTGTGGTATTATCATTCCTCATGAAAACTCACCAGATCAGCAGCAACCTGAGGAGCATAGGCCAAAAATAGGACTAAGTCTTAAACTGGGTATGCTACCATTTCCTCCTTTTCTCCCCCTCACTCCCCATGTCCCAGAAGATTTTGCTTTAAGGGAAAAAATAATAATAATAATAATAATAATAATAAATATATATATATACATATAGCTCATTGGTAGGTAGATAGCAAAGTATTCAACAATGCCTTTCTAGCTCACGATTGTTTTCATAGTTCTACTAGTGCTCCTATATCTGCAGCTGCTTCGAGTTCTGAGAAGAAGTGAAAAGTTAAATTTTCTAGCACTTGTGAGTAAGAGAGTTACTTTTTACAGTTGGGATCTTTCTTGGAGATTTTGAAAGTGTATTTGCACTGCTTTTTGAGGGATGGTGGGTTGTCATTTTGAACATTTGAACACGAAGTCTTCATGCTAAGATAGTGTTTTTACTATAGGTGCTTCTAATAGTCCTGGTCAACCCAATTCTGTGAAGAGAAAGAAACTACCTGTAGATAGTGTCTTTAACAAATTTGAGGATGAAGATAGTGATGATGTGCCCAGGAAAAGAAAATTGGTTCCTTTGGATTATGGTGAAGATGACAAAAATGCTGCCAAAGGCACCGTAAACACTGAAGAAAAGCGCAAACACATTAAGAGCCTTATTGAGAAAATCCCTACCGCCAAACCTGAGCTCTTTGCTTATCCTCTGGATTGGTCTATTGTAGATTCAGTGAGTAGCAATTTAAATGTTATGTTGGGGGTGGAGGGAGGTTGAATGCGGCATGATGGTAGAAATGACAATCACATAGTGAAAATCTTCTTGACACCATGGCTGGGTATGGACACCTAAGTAAATGTCATGGCAAAGGAATTTACTAGGAAAATTCTTGGTGGTCTCCATGAATCACAAACAATTTAGTTTGTGAACAAACTATTTTAGTTTTAAAAATTGTGAAGCTTGGGGTGGAGAGGTGGCTCAGAGGTTAAGGTGCTAGCCTACAAAACCTAATGACGAGTTAGATTCCCTAGTACCCACATAAATCCAGACGCACAAAGTGGCACACATGCATCTGAAGTTCTGTTTGCAGCTGCTGGTGGCCCTGGCATGCCCATTCTCTTTCCCTCCCCCTCTCCCCCCCAAGTTGTAAAACTTTAAGCTTTAGTAAATGTAATAAAAAGTTGTAATTATTCAGTTTGTTAAAACACCATGTTTACTTTTACAGATATTAATGGAACGAAGAATTAGACCATGGATCAATAAGAAAATTATAGAATATATAGGTGAAGAAGAAGCTACGTTAGTTGATTTTGTTTGTTCCAAGGTTAGTCTTCTCCATCCCCTTCATCTCTTAACATTTAATTTCTGCTTTAAAATATTAGGTACTAAGCCGGGCGTGGTGGCTCATGCCTTTAATCCCAGCACTTGGGAGGCGGAGGATCACAGTGAGTCGAGGCCACCCTGAGATTACATAGTGAATTCCAGGTCAGCCTGAGCTAGAGCGAGACCCTAACCTCGAAAAACCCAAAACAAACAAACAAAAAAAATTAGGCTTTTTCTAAAATAAAATGTTTTGCAGAGCCTATGATATTTGGATTTTAATAAATTGACCGATTGCTGTTATAAAGAACCTTTCTTCCTTACCTCAGGTCTTTCATACCACATGCTTTCTTCATAGGATAGAATTGCTGGCTATTATTAATTATGCCCTTCTCTTTCTGCTACTATTAATTATAATTGGAATTTGCAGAGGTGTCCAATAGTTAATTTTATAAAGTTCTTTGTCAATCACTGGCCCTTTGGAAAATGAAATAGTCCCATCATGATAGTGGTTAGAGTGTTTCCATAGATTACTAAATTCTTCCAGTGTTAGCATTTTATGGGACTTTTATCTTCTTTAAATTTCACAACATCATTTGGGCATTTAAGTTACTAATGTTATTTCCTAAAATGCATAAATCAATTGAGATTTGTGGAGAGATTGTTTTCTGGCTTAGATTGTACAAGAAATAACAGCACATTGAAAGGTATACTCTTAGCCAGGTGCAGTGGCACGTACTTTAATCCCAGCACTCGGAAGGCAAAGTAGGAGGATTGCCATGAGTTAGTTCAAAGCCACCCTGGGAGTACATAGTGAATTCCAGGTCAGCCTGGACTAGAGTGAGACCCAGTCTCGCAAAGCCAAAATGAGTAATTTTTGGGAGGGGGAAAAAGGGAGGTTATTGGTGATAATTTTTGGAGAGGGTCTAGTGTAACCCAGACTAGCCTCAAGCTTACTATGTAGTAGCAAGGTGGCCTTTGAACCCCTCACCGTCCTGTCAGCACATTCAGCTAAAACCCATGCAAGGTATATCCTTTTTATAATTTTTATTGGCAATTTTAATATATAAACCTGCTGTAAATTGCTTTTGTTATATTTTTAATGAGGCAATTACAGTAGTGAAAGCACCATAGTCTTGTAAAGGTGTAATAACAGTTCCATTCTTCCACCAGGATGGTTCATTTAATATTTAGAAGACCAAATTTAGGCTGTCTTCTCCACGTGTAATTACCACTAAAATTTAGCCAGGTGGTGGCAAATGTCTAATCCCAGCACTTGAGAAGCTGAAATAGGAGCATTGAGAGTTTCAGGGCAGCCTGAACTGTATAGGGAGAGCCTGTCTTTAAAAAAAAAAGATAGGGCCAGAGAGATTGCTCAATGGTTAAGGCCTGCAAAGCCTCATGACCTGAATTTGATACCACAGTACACACGTAAAGCCAGATGCACAGAGGTTTAAGAAAAAAGTTTTGAATTATGTTTAATAATTAATATACCAGAACAAAAAGCTTACAACCCTGGGGAAATGTCCCAGTGGTTAAAAGGCACTTGTTTACAAAACTTGCTGGCTTGGCTTTGTTTCAATTCTCCAGCTCCCATGAAAAAAATTGGTGCCAGCATGTGGTTTTCATTTGGAGCAGTAAGAGACTGGTACACACTCGCACACTCATGCACACGCAAGGCTTACAGATAGCAATCAAGAGAAATTTCCCTACCAATTAGAAGTTTTGTATTTTAAAACTTAATGACTAAGTTGGGTGTGGTGGTGCATGCCTCTAATCCCAGCACTTGGGAGGCAGAGGTAGGAGGATCACCATGAGTTCAAGGCCACCTTGAGATTACATAGTGAATTCCAGGTCAGCCTGGGCTAGAGTGAGACCCTACCTCGACAAACAAACAAACAAAAAACTTAATAATTACTATATTGTTAATATTTTGTTTCTCTATAACATGACAGTTATTTGTTTCTTTTAGGTTATGGCTCATAGTTCACCTCAGAGCATATTAGATGATGTTGCAATGGTAAGTAGAAGTATACACTGCTATTTTATTCAGTATCAATATGAACAAAATACTTTCTATATTTGACTGGTTTTCTGTATTGTTGTTCCAGAATCTTTTATCATCTATCATTCTGAATTAAAAGCTTGAATATGGTTTTCTGTCAGACTCAGAAATCACATTGTGATTTTGTATGTGATTTGATGAGAAAAGGAAAGGAAACAGTCCATAATGAGAAAAGTAATTGAATAAACTATAAGGGCTAAGTTAGAAAGAGAAGAAAATAATGCCTGAATAGAACTGGTGGTTTGAGTCATTGTGGGAGATGTATTAGAATAATAGCAACTGGATGAATGTTCAAGTTCACTACTAATAACAATCTGCCTTTCCCAAGCTGTATTTTCATTTTAATTGAGCTAGTGAACTTAGATTGCATTTTGTGTTCCTATTTCTGAAATTTGAATTCTATAAATTCATGTTGCAACATAATTCTTGGGCTACAATGAAACATGGTTGATAAGTCTCTTTATAAGTTCTTAAAATGCTAGGTGTGGTAGTTTATGCTTATAATCCAAGCTTCTGGGAGGCTAAGGTAGGGGGAGACCACTGTGAGTTTGAGGCCACCCTGTGCTAAGGAGTGAGTTCCAGGTTAGCCTGAGCTTGAATGGGACTCTGCCAAACAGTCTTAAGAGCTGGGGAAATTGCTCAATGACTAGAAAGTACTTGCTTACAAAGGCTGATCTCCTGGGTTTATTTCCCCAGTATCCACATAAAGCCAGATCCAAAAAGTGGCACATCTGTCTGGTGACTACAAGAAACCCCCAAACACACAAACACCACAAATAAATAATCTTAGTCTTGGGCTGACCTGGAACTCACAGTGATCCTCCTACCTCTCTGCCTTCTGATTGCTGGGATTCAAGGCGTGTGCCATCACATCTTGATAATTTTTTTTTTAATTTTTAAATTTTATTCATTTTCAAGCAGAGAGAGAGAGAGAGAGAGAGAGCGCACCAGAGCCACCACCTTTGGGTCTGGCTTATGTGGGTCCTAGGGAATTGAACCCAGGGCCTTAGGCACTGGAGGCAAGTGCCTTAACCTCTGAGCCATCTCTCCAGCTGATAATTTTTTTTATCTCAAATTTCTAGCTTCTTTTGAGTTCTTACTGAGTACTAATTATATACCTAGCATTCCTCAAAGCACTTAGTTGACTGTAGTTTATCTTTTAATTCCCATTGTATTGAGTACTGTATAATGGAACAAAATTTTTTCTATTTTACAATTGAGGGAACTGAGGCACAGTGAGGTGTAACTGATCTAAACCAAGGTCACATATTTAGTAAATAGTCAAAGTTAGATTTGAACATGAGTGGTTTGACGAGAAATCTGGTTCTAAGTTCATAGAGGCAATTTGGAGAAGAAAATCCTGGCAATATGATGTATTTTTCGCGCGCGCGTGTGAGTGTGTGTGTGTATGTGATGCGATTCCTTTAGGAAAGCTATCCATCTCCTCACAGCAACTCTGCATAGGTCTTGGTTCAAATGCCTATGTGAGCTAAGGGCAATGGTAGAGACATGAAGCACCTAGCTCCTCTGATTACATAGGAAAGTAACTTTTATGAATTTGCCAAGTGAAAAAGATGTACTATTCAGTATTTGTATGAAAAGGTGTATTATTCAGTGTTCGTGTGTTCACTGCATTCCAGAGACTGTAGTAATTGCCATATTCTCATGTAATTCAGCACCACATTAATGTTGAAATTGTGAAGTTGTTTTCTAACCCAGGCTGACCTTGAATTCACTATGTAGTCTCTGGCTGGCCTCACGGTGATTCTCCTGCTTCAGCCTCTGCCTCTGGAGTGCTGGGAGCAAAGGTGTGCGCCACTATGCCCAGCTAAATAAGATAATTTATATGAATATACATAGTTGTATATTCATTTCTTCATAAAGTAATGATCTTTATGCCAAGCACTTGCTTTCCTTAGGAAGTAGAAAAGTTGGGTCCATAAAGTACTGAGTTTATTTTAACCTAGTGCTTGGGTAGATGGATGCGGATCAGGAGTTCATCTTCAGCTATATCACTAGTGGAGGCCAGCCTGGACTACAGTGCTTCAAAAAATGACCCTTGCTCTCCCATGAAGTACTGTGGTATTAGTGTTTAGTAAGCTATGGAATATTTTTTTTTTTGCCACGGAATTTTATTGGCTCACTATTTTTTGGTAATTTACCTGTTCTGTTTCTCAGACAGATTATAAATTATTTTATTGACCACAAGTGCTTATTGATGGATGAAATCCTTTTTTGTATGTCTTTCAAGTTGGGAGATGCTGGTGATTATCTTTACATGTGTTGTTGTTTTTCCGCTTGTAGGTACTGGATGAAGAAGCAGAAGTTTTTATAGTCAAAATGTGGAGATTATTGATCTATGAAACAGAAGCCAAGAAAATTGGTCTTGTGAAGTAAAACTCTTTTTACAGTTATCGAGTTGCATTTCAGATTCCTTCTTTCCCACTCTTCAAAGGACTTTGAATTTTGTGTCTTCAAAGACATTTGTGAGATTTGTAATTTTTTCAATGTAGAAAATGTGAATTTTTTGTCCTCTAATTTGTTGATGCCATGTGTACTTCCTTGGTTGTAAAGTCATCAGAATCCTTGGTTCTCTTTATACTCACCAGGTACAAATTACTGGTATGTTTTATAAGCTGCAGCTACTGTACACAGCCTGTCTAATAGAATCTTGTTCTGCTGATTTATTCCTTGTAAATATTAAAATGACTCCCCAATTCTTTTGCAGAACTTCACCTAACATTATAACTATACTGTGTAGGATCCAACATGAATAATTAATTGAAAAAAAAATACCGGTCTATCTATCTTGTCTTGCTCCCTTGACCCAAAATGACAAGCACCTTTGACGGCTTAAAATTTAAAATTAGAGTGCAAAAACTTGTAGACAGTCCATCCCTACTATGTCTCTGTGCTTATGTGGATGTATATATAAAAGTGTTTCTCAATTTGCTTTGGTGGACTCACTTACAAAATGTTTCCTAATTGACCAATAGGCTTATAAAGGAGAAGGGATATTGTGCCAACCAAATATCTACTACAATTAGGTTCTATGTTTCCCAGTGAGCAACAGTGCTAACAAGATTGTGGATCATAGTGGGGGTGCCCCATCCCAATCTGATTGCTCAGAACTGAGGGCACTTCTAAAATTCTGGAGAGTTTAATACATTTTGCATTAACTGTCATTATTTTATTTTCTATGTACTTCTTTAAGAGAAAAAAAAATCATTCCAAAAATTTAAGTCATGGGGTGAGTGAAAAGAATACTTTTAGAAATAAAAAAAGATCCAGTGTATATTGAAGAGTGATAAGAGCTTATGCTTAGCACACAAGAAGCCTTGGCTTTAATCCCGGCACCATAATTAATTTAACTAAAGGTAAGTTTACAGACATGCAGAGTTTGAAAAAAAAACAAATAGCATGGCTATTTACAAAGTTCACATCTTGTTTTGAAGGATAAATCATTACATCCACAAATTTTTGTTTTTGCTCATCAAAGTTTAAGTATATTGGTGATATTTTTAGAGACACACCTTGGACTTTGTCTTATTGTAAATCACCAGGGAACAAAGGTCATCTGGAAATGTACCAGGTTTTAATCAGTTGTTAGCACAAATTTCATGCAGCTGTCGCCATGTCTATTTCAAAGAAAAAGATTGGCTTATTAGACTAGTGTATGTAACTGGGAGCTTGAGTTTTTTTTTTTTTTTTTTTTTTAACCATTTTGAGAGGACATTCAAAAACACTGTTCTTCAATTTGGACCATGGTATGGTTTCATTATGTAAATATTTCAGATATTAAAAATGTATATATTTGATCTTGGAGATGCTTTGTTTTGGAGTCTTGTAAATAAATGGCATCATGTTATAATTGTGTAGCACACACTAGAAAACTCAGAAAATATGGGCTGAACTGTTTCAGTGTATCAGAAAAATCAAAGAGGCTACTCACCCTTATTTTGGATTAGGCTATTAATACTAATCTATGGATACTTCTACATAATGTTAAACTATTTTTAAATTTTTGGTTTCTTAAGGGAAAGTTCAAGAATGATGGCCCCTTGCCATTGCTCATCCCATCACCAGCCCCAAGACCTTGTTCAAGAAATTTATATGGCCTCTTGGCATCTTATTGTATTGCATAGTTGCTGTTTCTGAGGCATCATACAAAGTTGGTCTCATTTAGCCATTATTAGTATAAGGACTTATTTGGGGAGAATTTTTTTCTTGGTCTCTTCCGTTCTTTCAATTAATTTTATTTCAGAATTTCTAGAAAAACTAGACGTGTCAAAAAAACATGTCACTTACCTGAAACTCTTGGGGGGGGGTTACACTTTAAACTGTATTAACACTTTCAGAGAGGTTTATAGTAGTAACTCACAATTCATAGTTTGTTCATTAGAGCAGGAATAGGCATGTGAGTAAGAGTAGATTGCCAAGGAATGCTTAATTTCAGTTAGATTTTTTTTTGCCACTAAGCTTTATAAAAACCTTTAGTTTTCATTCTTTTAAATTGCATATAAAGAATTGTACAAAGTGACATATTTTAGTATGTAGAAAAATATACACTTATGTTAAGTTGCTTGAACTTTCTGGGTTGTCTTTATTATCAACTTACAAATTCAGTTTAGAAATCTTATTTTGATTCATACTGCTTTTTGTTATAAAACTACATGAAAGTCTCATGAATCATTTATGATCTTTGCTGGTTACGTTACTAAATGCTTTCCCCTCATTTGACCCTAAAAATAATTATTTTACATATACCCATCCATTTAGAAAAAAGGTAAGTAAAAATGTGTAGGTTTTTTTTTTCTTCATCTTCAAATTTTAATGTGCACCTGAAACATCTGGGGGTGTTGTTACAATGCCTGATTTCAGTAGAGTTGTGTGGTGCCTGGGTGATGCCAGTGCCAACTACACTTTGATTAGCACTTTAAGATACTTATTTTATTCTAACAGACTGTAAATGCAACTTATTTTAATGAGAGAAACATTTTTAGGAAGATAAGCATAATGTTACATATTAACATAAAAGTAACCCTCCAAAATGGTGCTTGAACAACCCTAGCATTGTTTCTCCAGCCAGTCCTTTCAAATGGTCTTAGCGAATTTTACGTTGTCATTTGATCTTCATCATAGTGCTCTCCTATAAACTATGTAATATCGTGTGCTAATGGTATTCAGAATAGTTTAAAGTGATCAGGCTTGAATACCAGTCTGGTAGACAGATTGAAAAACATGAATCTTGAGCCAAATTGAAGTAAATATTTAAAAGTAAATATAAGCAGGTATACTGTGTTTACATGAAGCTTATTTATCAAACTTGGTGATAAGTTCTGTGAATGTCCCTAGTTACGTTCCCAAAGCTGATGTTTTATGTCTAAAATGGCTACAGATTTTCTGGGTTATAGTTTGGTGTTTTATTAACATAAAATTGACAACTCTTGCTGACCAGAAAATGAAATCTTTTTGTGGAATGCTCCTGGAATGACTGAAAATGAATCCCAATCAGGCAAAGAAAAATCAGGCTAGAAGTCAAGAAGAAAACAGGGAAATACATATTAAATCAGGGACTTTGAATATTACATTCATTTTGTAGACTGAAGTGAGCTTAAAATTTTTTTTGAAAAGCTGGTAGATTTTTTTGGCAATGTGATTATTGTAAACTATTAAAAATACTTGTTTATTGGCATTTGTGTACTTGCCTTCTCTTTCTCTCCCCCCCCCCCAAGATAAGATCTTACTCTAGCCCAGGCTGGCCTCAAAGTGATGGTGGTGGTCCTCCTACCTCTGCCTTCTTTTTTTTTTTTAATTTTTTAATATATATTTATTGTCCATGATGAGTTACCTCTGCCTTCTGAGTGCTGGGATTAAAGTTGTGCACCACCACAGCTGGCTGGCTTTTGATCTTCAGTCGATAGATTTTTTAAAAATATTTTTATTTATTTATTTATTTGAGAGAGAGAGAGAGAGAGGCAGACAGAGAATATGGGCACACCAGGGCCTCCAAGCCACTGCAAATGAACTCCAGACACACGGGCCCTCTTGTGCATCTGGCTGTATATGGGCACTGGGGAATCGAACTCTGGTCCTTCTGCATTGCAGGCAAACGCCTTAGCGGCTAAGCTAATTCACTCTAGTCTCAGGGTGGCCTTGAACCTCTGCCTCCCGAGTGCTGGGATTAAAGGCGAGCACCACCACACCCAGCTCTGAAAATAATTTTTATAAACTGATTAAAAGTTCTCAAGCCATGTGTGAAGTAAATGACCTCCTAAGTCAGTCTGCTCTGTTGCACTGAGTTGGATCGATGGCTTTTGCAGTGTCATGCACAGAATGGGGTTGAAGTGTGAAGCAGTAACCCCTTGTGGTAGTTTGAATAATGTCCCCCAAAAGAATTAAGGATTTATTAAAATTATTGTCTCCAGGCTTCTGGCTAGAGGAAGTAGCCCGAACCCTGATCTGGAGTTCTGCATTTTTATGAATCAGTGTGTGTTATGCTTGTGGTGCTGGTGCTGGGCTTCTGTCTGTCTCTGCTTGGATCTGTGAAAAGGGGCCAGCCTTTTTCCCCTTAACTTCTTCCCCTGGATCTGCTCAATAAATACTTTCCTCCCCATAATCGTGCGTGCTTTGGAAATTCATCCCAGCGGTGTGTGGCTGACTACGACACCCCTCCACCTCCACTTTTGGTGTATATTTCTCATTGAAGCTCATTGTATTGAAGCCAAGGCCTAGCTTGTTGTCTTTATTCCCCTCCCATGAGTCTTGCTATATAGCCTGGCTGTCCTTCCGTTTGCTGTGTATAGCCCAATATGGCTTCAAACCTGAGATGTTCAGTCTCAGCTTTTCAGGTGTTGAGATTACAGAAGCATGTACACCACAACCAATAACCTGTGTCCCGTCCCTGTCTGTCCCCCCCACCCTCGGGCCATTTTTACAGTGTTGATGTGCCCAGATGATGAGAGTGGTGGGGGAAATAAAAACTATAGATGTTAATTTTTTTGTTGGCTTTCTCCCCCCCAACCAAGGGCCTTGCCCAGACTGACCTTAAACTCCCAGAGATCCTCCTGCCTCTGCCTCCTAAGTGCTGGAATTAAAGGTGTATTCTACCACACCCAGCTAAAATTTAAGTGTTTTAGTTGAAAATTAGAAGACAATAACTGACATTCAAAACCTGATGCTAGAAATATGAGATAGATCAAAAGCAGCCTTTGATCTAAGAGACCACTGCTTACAATGAGTTGTAAGAACTCATGGGATGTGAGTGCTGCCAAGCACAGCCATAATGACTGTCTACTTTCCACTCGAGTGTTAAATCAGCTAAGCAAATTTGATGAGCCAGTGCTAAAGAATGGGCAGTACTTTGGACTCACTGTTCTTTGACCAGGCAGGCCCTGCTCTTAGTAGTGACTTAGTCTAGCCTCTAGCCTGATAGGCTCTTGTCTGAGGTAGTATTTTCAGATCCAGGACTGAATTTCTTCATCTCACCTGGGTCTACTGTGGACAGATTTCGGTGTTCTTCAGTCATTTGTCTAGACGTGCACACTGCAGCTTCTTACTGTTTCTAGCCCCTCAGTGCAGTAATAGGTATTGGGAAAATACTGAAGAACTAAAAATCTGTTTTCTTTTTTTGCACAGCAAAGAACCTTCCAATGTAGAATTGCTAGTGAAATAAAGGTATATTCTCTTCAATCCTAGATTTACATTTATAAAACATCTAAAAACCAACCCTGGGCTGGAGCGATGGCTTAGCGTTTAAGGCACTTGCCTCCAGTGCCTAAGGTCCCCGGTTCAATTCCCCAGTACCCATATAAGCCAGACCCACAAGGTGGTGGCCCTGGCTCGCTCACTCTCACTTGCTCGCTCGCTCTCTCTTGCTCTAAAAATAAATAAATAAATAAATACCAACCAACCCTAACTGGGCATGGTGGTGCATGCCTACTATAATCCCTGCACTTGGGAGGCAGAGATAGGATCACCATTAGTTCAAGGCCATCCCGAGACTGCATAGGGAATCCAGGTCAGCCTGGGCTAGAGTGAGATCCTACCTTGAAAGGGGAAAAAAAAGATGCCTAAAGCTAAGATTGGTGTATTGTCCAGATGGCCTCTCTCACCTACTGGGTCTTATTGTTCAGCCATGGTGTACAGTTTATTTTGAGCCTTTTTCAGGTAGTTTTTCTTCCCTCAGTCTTGAATATGTTCTTGAGAGAAAAAACACAAAACTTTGGTCCTGTCTTCTTTCCACTAGAGATTCCAGAAAGACTTTTTTTTTTTTTAAGTGCCTTCAAATGTCTCCTGTCTCACTCAACTTGTTCAGGTATGTACCTCACCATCTCTACTGGGCGGGAGAGGCTTGAGTGCTACGTGCTGGTTTATTTCACAGGGAACATTTGCTATCAGCTGGGTCCTCTTCACTGGTGAAGCTTATCTTTCCTGGTGTCAATTTGTTTAGTGCATCCTCAGTGCTCATCTCCCTTTAAGGAGGAACATTGAAAAATGGGGGAAAGAATCTAGTTACTCAGTTTTTGTATGCTTTTTAATCTTAATGCATTGTTTATTTGTATGAATGTATTTTGAAATTAAGTGTAAAGTCACCTGTCTTATTTGGCAATAAAATTCTTTTGCACATTTTCATGAACAACTTGAATGAGATGAACCATAATTTGTAGAAGATTCAGCTTTCTAATTTGCATGTGAAGGTGTATGTGCCTATGTGTGGTTGTGCTGTACATGTATGTTTTCCTGTCACTGTCCTAGCTTGCATGGCAATAGTCCCTAGCTTTACAATTTTGGCAATGAACATCTTTGCATAAAAGAAAATGTCGTACACACCTTTAATCCCAGCACTGGGGAGGCAGAGGTAGGATTGCCATAAATTTGAGGGCATCTTCAGATTATGTAGTGAATTCCATGTTCACCTGGGCTAGAGTGAGTTAAAAAAAATGTTCTTGGGTGGGAGGGGGTGTTCTTGGGCTGGAGAGATGGCTCAGCAGTGAAGGTGCTTGCCTGCAAAGCCTAATGACCTGGGTTCTATTTCCCAGTACCTATGTAAAGCCAGATACATAATGGTGCATCATCGGTTCATTTGCAGCAGCTGGAGCCCAAAGTGTGTCTATTTTTTTAAATCTCTGCTTGCAAATAAAAATATTTTTTAAATGTGTTCATACTGAGGTTGATTCTAAAAACAGTTTACAGCATTTGACGTTCTCATACTAGCAAACTGGTGCTTGGTCAACAAATATATTGAACTGTTCATGTGTTCTGCGCAGTTTGCATTTGTCACATAAGTGAACAACCTGGCAAAACCTGCCCTCAAATGTAAGAAGGAAGGAAAGTTTAGATTGCTAGCTCTAAAGGAGAGGGAGAGTGTGCACATCAAGACCTCCGAGTGCTGCAAGCAAACGATGTATGCATAACTTTGTGCATCTGGCTTTATATGGATATTGGGGAATCGAACCTGTGTTGCTGTGCTTTGTAGGCAAGTGTCTTAACCACTGAGCCATCTCTCCAACCCCCAAGATTCCTTCTTTAATGTACTAAGTATTTATACAAACTACTGAAATCTTATGTGTTTGGATAGGGTTGAGTATTGGGGGAAAGTTTGGCTGTGATACTTCAGGATTATAAAAGTTTCCTGGGAGAGAAATGGTTTTTAAATTAGAAAAGGGCAATCTGACATTAATTTGTTAAGACAGGCTCCTGTATAGCAGAGTCTGCTGTATAATTTTCTGTGTAGCCCAAGATGGCCATAACTCGAGTTCTTAGGAATACAGGTGTGAATTTACCTTTCCTCCCACCCACCTGTGCTGGGAATTGAACCTAGGGCCTTGTGCATTCATTTTCACTTAGTTTACTGATTACCTGTTTGTTCCAAGATTTCCCCACTGTTCCCTTTAGGTTGATTGTTGACAGTGGCATGCGTTTGTGTTGGGTACAGTTAGGTAAAATCTGCTGAGCAGCCCAGTGTGGTGGCCAACTGCTTTAATCCCCAGCACAGGCAGAGGTAGGAGGAGTCCCATGAGTTCGAGGTCAACCTGAGACTAGAGTGAATTCCAGGTCAGCCTGGGCTAGAGCGAGACCCTACCTCGAAGAACCAAAAAAGAAAAAAAATTCTGCTGAGTGGAAAAATTAAGTGACAGCAACCCATTAGGAAACATTTTTTACTCTCTGGATGCTTAACCACTTAGGAAGGGCAGAGTTTCTTTTTGTTTGTTTTTCGTGGTAGGGTCTCGCTCTAGTCCAGGCTGACCTGGAATTCACTATGTAGTCTCAGGCTAACCTCAAACTCACAGTGATCCTCCTACCTCTGCCTCCGGAGTGCTGGGATTAAAGGCGTGCACCACCACGCCCAGCTTAGTTTCTTAAACATGGAACCCAAGAATTTGGGAGGATGTTTAAAACGCCATTTGTCTGGTTTCCCTCTACTTACAAGAAGTTTTGATTTATTGGGTGGAGAAGAGGCACCCAATAAATGATGTTTGATTCACATTTTGAGAAACTGAACAAATCGATACTGCGGAGAAATGGAAGATGTTAGGCTTCCTCACCCCACAGCCGTAATTACAAGTTGAGAGCAACCTCGACTAGACTGCCTCAAAAAGTCACTTGGAGACGGATGAAACCACGCTGCTCCTTTCAAGTCTAAGTCTCGGACCCGAACCCCCTCTCTCGCACCGCCGCAGGGCTCTCGGGGGGGGGGGGGGGGGGCAGGCGCTCTCCCACTCCGCGGTCTGCGCACGCGCGCGGCCGGAAGCCCCGCCTCCTCTGGGCGCACCGCCAACGGCGCCAGAGCCGGAAGTGATGACACGGGTGAGGCCTCTGGGGCGGGACCTGGGGCGGTCTGCCTGTGGCCGAGAATTCTGATCGGAAACCAAACAGCAGCCCCTGGGGAGGACGCTGCGGTGGCAGCCCGCGGCCCCGCCGAGGAGGGCGAGGTGTGTGACCGGGAGACGGCGGGGGACGAGGGCGTCCCCCGGCCGGGCGCCGCAGGCGTGAGGAAGGGCGGGCGGGCCGGCCTGGTCCTTTGTCGCCGCGGGCGGGCCGCGGAGCCGGGGTCCGGAGGCTGAGGGGCGGGGCGGGCGGCTGCGGGGGGCCGCGCGTGGGGCCGGGGCGACGGCGTCCGGGCGCAGGTGGCTGGGAATGGGGAAGCGCTGGGCTGGGTCCTCGAGCGCCGGGCGGAACTCGAGCCTCCCGCGGGCGTCCGCGTCCTCGGGTGGGTGGCACTCGGTCCTGAGTCGGGACCGCCGCGGCGCGAGCCTCTGCCACTTTCTCGCCCCCTTGCTCGTTGTTTGCGGCCGCGGTTTGCGTTAGGCACTGGAATCTGGGTGTGGAGGGTGGAGTGCACTAGAGAATTTAGGCAATTTTTACCTAATTGAGAGAAAAGCTCGCTCCATCTACTATTTTGGCAAAGGCTTAGGAGAAACGTGATCGGGACCGGAGACCAATCCAGAAGGTATAACGTGCATGATTGACTGCGAGGTTTTTAAGTGTAGAGACTGACCATCCCAGAAATAAGGAAGTCAGGGAAGGACTGAAGAGGAAGTGTTTTTGAAGTATTACTTTTATAGCGTCTGTCAGCAGTTGAAAACGTCCTGCGAGCCGGGTGTGGTGGTGCACGCCTTTAATCCCAGCACTCGGGAGGCAGAGGCAGGAGGATCACCGTGAGTTCAAGGCCACCCTGAGACTACATAGTGAATTCCAGGTCCGCCTGGGCTAGAGCGAGACCCTACCTCGAAAAAACAAAAAAAAAAAAAAAAAAAGAAAGAAAGAAAGAAAACGTCTCTGGACTGGAGCTGTCAACAAAGGCCTCTTGAGTAGATTTGCTATTTGACGCTGAAGCAGGGGAGAGCGGAGGAAGTAATCTCAGCCACACTAGAGGAGCAGGATGAGTATGGTAGAACCTCAGTGGTGCAGTGTCTCAGAAGCTGAGGAAGGAAGGGAAGCTTCAGGAAGGAGCACATTATTAGCAGTGTAGAGTGCAAGGCCAAGTATTTGTAGGGAAGCACTGAAAATTCAGAGCAACACTATCAAAAAAAATGTGAACGTAATAGTAACTTAAAATTTGTCTAATAGATACATTTTTGGTTTGTTTGTTTTGTTTCGTGAGGTAAAGGCTCTCTATAGCCCAGGCTGACCTGGATTTCACTATGTAGTCTCACAGTGACCGATCCTCCTACCTCCTAAATGCTGAGATTAAAGGTGTGCACCACCACTCCCGGGTTAGATACATGTTTTGCTAGTGAATGTTTATGCATGGGGGCGTGAGTGTGTCTGTATAGGCCAGAGATTAACGTTGGGTTCTTCCTTAATCACTGTCCATCTTATTTTTTTTTTTTTTTAAATATTTTATTTATTCATTTTCAAGCAGACAGAGAGAGAGAGAGAGAGAGAGAGAGAGAGAGAGAGAGAGAGAGCGCACCAGGGCCACCACCTTGTGGGTCTGGCTTATGTGGGTCCTGGGGAATTGAACCCGGGGCTTTAGGCACTGGAGGCAAGTGCCTTAACTGCTGAGCCATCTCTCCAGCCCCATCTTATTTTTTTAAAATATTTTATTTATTCATTTTCAAGCAGAGATGAGAGAGAGAGAGAGAGAGAGAGAGAGAGAGAGAGAGAGAAAATATGCACCAGGGCCACCACCTTGTGGGTCCGGCCCACGTGGGTCCTGGGGAATTGAACCCGGGTCCCCAGGCACTGCAGGCAAGCACCCCAACCGCTGAGCCATCTCTCCAGCCCTGTCCATCTTATTTTTATCAAATATTTTCTAAGAAAATATTTTCCAGGTCAGCCTGGGATAGAGCAAACCCCTACCCTCAAAAAAAACCAAAGCAAACAAAGCACAACAAAATATATGTGTATATAATATTTTGTTTTTTTATTTGCAAGAAGAGAGAGAGAATGGGTGTGCCAGGGCCTCTAGCTGCTGCAAATTAACTCCAGATAAATGCACTACTTTGTGCATCTAGCTTTATGTGGGTACTGGGGAATCAAACCCAGGCCTTTAGGCCTTGCAAGCAAGCGCCTTGACCACTGAGCCATTTGTCCAGCCTAAATATTTTTATTATTTATTTATTTGAAAGAGAGACAGAGGCAGACAGAAAGTCAGTATGGTGTGCCAGGGCCTTCTGCCACTGTATAAAGGAACTTTGTGCATCTGGCTTTATGTGGGTACTGGGAAATCAAATCCAAGCCACTAGGCTTTGCTAGTGAGTGCCGTTCACCACTGAGCCATCTCTAGCCCTCCCATCTTATTTTTCCAGACGGTCTCTCACTGAACCTAGAGCTCACTAATTCAGTCTAATTAACTATCCAGCAAGCCCTGTGGTTCCTCTATATGGGCCTTCACAGTGCTGGGATTACATTAGGGCACATACTCAGTTTTGTTGGGTTCTGGGGAGCCAAGCTGAGATCTTCATACTTACATGACAAGCGCTTTACCCATTGAGCCATCTCCCAACCTCTCTAGTAGACATATTTTGAAAGGTAACAAGAAACAGGTGAAACTAGTGTGAATGATTTATTTAATCCAATATAACTAAATTTTTTTTTATTTCAACATGTGATCAGTGTGAAGGTTTACTTGTTTGTCTTCCCCTCAAGATAGTAAGCTCTTAAAAAAAAAAAAGATAGTAAGCTCTTAAGTAAACAGAAGCAGTATAACAGCCCCAGCATCTATTAGGGTCTGGTTATATAGAAGGTATCCAGGAAGTGTTTGCTGATTAAAGAATATTTGGTTTTCATGATGCCTTGTACAGTTCCTTAAGTTGACCCCAAGCAAAAGAATGTAAGCATGAAAAAAGTCAGAGGTTTACATATTAGTTGTAGGTCCTCATTTTTTTAGATTAAAGGTTGTATTCTGTTCACTTCCACAGTAAATCATACTAGCATTAGATAGTCATTGAATAAAATAACTTTGGGGGGAAGTCTTTATCGTTAAGAGCTTAAGTCACAAATAGTGTGGTGCATGCAGCTGGAATCCCAGCTGGTTATGATGCTGAGCAAGAGAATCCAGGTCAGCTTTGGCCACAGAGAGTGAAGGATGGGGACAGTCTCAATGAATATAGGACCATAGTCCCATCTGATCTGAACCTATTACAGTGTATATATAGGCTGTGTAGATATATAATAGATGTAATGCATACTATATATAAAGATTTATGTACTGTTCATCTTTTTCTCTATAGACTTAATGTGTTTGATTTTTGAGAGTCTAAGGCTTTTGGGAGCATTATATACCACAGTATTGGTATCATGCTACTTGTTTTTTGTTTTGTTTTGGTTTGGTTGAGGTGTATGGTCTCACTCTTGCCCAAGTTGACCTGGAACTCATTCTGTAGTCCCAGGCTGGCCTTAAAAGTCACAGCAATTCTTCTATCTCTGCCTCCCAAGTGCTGGGATAAAAGTCATGCTTTATCATACCTGACTTGTATCATACTACTTTAACAAAATCAAAAAAAAATCTGAATTTAATTCTGAGAGATAGACTTTGACAGACAAACTTTGAATTCTCTTCATTGCATATTCTGAGACAGCATTGCTATTATTTAAAAAAAAAGAAAAAGATTTACTACAGTAACTCGCCCTAACAGACCTCCCCCTAACTCAGAGCTAAGGGCACTTATTCTCAACTCAAGGCTCTGCTTTAAGTTCTAGGTTTTTGGATCAAGTGGGCCCATTCTGATTTGGGCATCTTATTTTGGGGACAGGGACTAATTTTTCATGGTAAGCTCTTCTCAAAGCAGCGTCAGAAGTACAAGAAGGCAAGACCAACTTCACAATCACAATTCACCCGGGGCTAAGATTGCATTGACTAAGGCAAGTCATATGATCATGCCTAAATGCTTAAGGTGGGTAGTAGACTATACCCACCACAAGACCCAAGAGAGGTCAGTGGCCCTTTGGGATCCTTAGAATTTTGGTTCTAGGACCATTAGTTTCCCTAATCAGGATGTTCCATATATAAGATGGTATGGTATTCAGGCCTGAGGATGTAGGTTTTGTGGAAGGCCTTGGGCACCACAAAAGCTATATACATTATTTGTATGTAGTCTACACAGAGATCTTCCTGTACACTTTTAAGTCATGTCTTCATTATATCTAATACAATGCAAATGCTATGTAAATAATTGTTATCCTGTATTACTGAGTGAATAATAAGGAAAAGACTTTACATGTTCAGTACACGTGCAGGTCTTTGTCACCCTCCACCCCCAAATTATTTTCAGTTTGCAGTTGGTTGGATCCAAGGATGCTGAATTGGAAGATATGTAGGGCTGACTGTATTCTTCCCTTGAAGATGCTAGGGGAGGGAGAGAATATTTGCTGAATAATAATTGTATCTACCACAGATGGTTCACAGGGGTGGAGTGGGATGAAAAGAGGGGGGGAATCACTAAAATGTATCTATCTTTGCTCTTTTTAGTATCTATCCTTTCAAAAAGTATTTTAGGTCTGGGGAAATGATTTGTTTTTAATGCCTTAAAAATCAGAGTTCTGAAGCTGGGCGTGGTGGCGTATGCCTTTAATCCCAGCACTCAGGAGGCAGAGGTAGGAGGATCGTTGTGAGTTCAAGGCCACCCTGAGACTACATAGTGAATTCCAGGTTAGCCAGGGCTAGATTGAGACCCTATCTCAAAAAACCAAAAAAAAAAAAAACCAAAAAAAAAAAAATTCTGATGAGTATGGTGGCAGAAACCTTTAATCTTTAATTCCAGCACTTGGAAGGTGGAGGTAGGATGATTTCTGTGAGTTTCAGGTCAGCCTGGGCTAGAGTGAGGAGACACTACCTCCCCAAAAGAAAAAAAAAAATCAATTCTTTCCAGCATGTATTCCTGAATTTTTAAAAGTTTTTTCTATTTCAATTATAAAATGCAGTTTAGACTTTGGTTACATTTGTTGTTGAATTTGAGCCTTAAAAACCTAAGTAGATGGGCTGCGGAGATGACTCAGCAGGTAAAGGCACTTGGGTAGTAAAACCTATAGGCCCATGTTCAATTCTTCAACACCCATGTAAAGCTGGATGCAAAGTAGCACATGCGTCTGTGATCCCAAAGCCCCTATGACAATAGGATTTGGAGCCTGAAGAATCTGAAGCTGGTTGGCCAGCTAGTTTGACTTCATTTGCAGTCTGACAGGTTGTTTGCAGCAGCAAGACACCCTGTGTCAAAGAAGGTGGAGCATAGACACCTGGAAATTGTCCTCTGACCTCCACATGTGTCTCATGGCATGTGCACCCCCCCCTACATAAAGCCAAATGCACAAAGTGGTGCATATATGTGGAGGTTGTTTGTAGCAGCAAGATGCCCTGGCATGCTCATAATCTCTTTCTTTATGCTCACAAATAAATAATAAGATTTTTAAAAATCACTAAGTGGGGCTGGGGAGTTGGCTTAGTGGTTAACAGTGCTTGTTTGCAAAGCCTGCCAGCCAAGGTTCAATTCCTCAGCACCCATGTAGAGCCAGATGCACAGTGATACATGAGTCTAGAGTGTGTTCTTGTGAGTCTATACTTCCCCCCCCCTCAACTAATAAAATAAAAACACCAAGTGGAGCCAGGCATGCTGGCACACACTCCTAATCACAGCACTCAGGAGGTAGAAGTGGGAGAATCTTGTGGTCAAAGCCAGCCTGAGCTACACAGCAAGACCCTGTCTCAACAAATAATACGCAAGTTGAGGGCTGAGGCTGTGGCCCAGTGCTGAACATTAGTATACGCAAATGCCCTGGATTTGCTTCCCAGCACCAAAATAAATAAAACCCACATAGGGGCTCTGAGCCTACCCATGTGATAAGAACTTGGGGGCTGAAGATGGCTCAGTGGGTTATAGAGGTTGCTGCTCAAGCATGAGGATGTGAGTTAGATCCCCACCAACCCTGGCGTGGCACACATGCCTGTAACCCCAGTGCTGAGAAGGGTTGCCGACAGGACAGGGATTGCTGGGCCTCACCTGTTAGCCAGCCTAACCAAAAAGCAGCTCTGGGTTCAGTGGGATACCTGTCTCAGGGAACTAAGGGAAAAATCATAGAGGAAGAACATGGGATGCCCTTTTCTGGCCTGTGATGCACACACATGTACATACAAAAGAAAAAGAATCTGAGGTGCTTGTAAGAGAGAAGTTGCCAAAGTGACAGCTGTTACGTAGAATATAGACATGAGCAGTGAGGTGGGAGACAGGAGTCCTAAAAGAGCCCAAGATCTGTTCTTGTCTGTGTAACCTGTGTAATTGTGAAACCCTGTTCCCAGCTTTCATGATAAAGCCTCAGTTTTCTTAACTGACAGACCAGGTAACTATGAGACAACCAAGGAAAACTATAGATGGATTTTGGTAACTAGCTCTGTCTTCCTGATGAGCAAAATGCTTCTCTGTGGTCAAACATCCTTGAAACTACAGTTAGGCTATTTCCACTGAATTAAAAATGAAGTAATCAGGGCCTGGTGTGGTGGTGCACACCTTTAATCCCAGCACTTGGGAGGCAGAGGTAGGAGGATCGCCATGAGTTCAAGGCCACCCTGAGACTACATAGTGAATTCCAGGTCAGCCTTGGCTAGAGGGAAGACCCTACCTCGAAAAACCAAAAAAACAAAAACAAAAACACACACACAAAAGGAAGAAGAAGAAGAAGAAGAAGAAGAAGAAGAAGAAGAAGAAGAAGAAGAAGAAAAGAGCTGAGACCACTCTGGCCCCTCACAACAGCACTCCGGCTGGTTTTATGTATGTATGTGTATATATATATATATATGTATATATATATATATATATATTTTTTTTTTTTTTTGAGATAGGATCTCGCTTTAGCCCAGGCTGACCTGGAAGTCACTATTTAGTCTCAGGATGGCCTCAAACTCATGGCTATCCTTCAACCTCTGCCTCCAGTGATTTTATATTTTTATAGAAAAAAAATAAGCCATGATCTCATTTGGTCCTTGAAAACATTTTAGCAGCAAAATACACATGAGGCAGAAAAAAAAGAAAGAAAGAAAGAAAGAAAACACTCATGGCAAGCAGTTTTCAAAGTGAAAGAGAAACTGACTGGACAAGTGGCTTAGGGACATTAAAGTAAGTCACAAGACCTTTATGGCAGAGAAGCTCATGATTAAGTCTCACAATGATATTTTTGTAGAGTACCTGTTTTTTACATTTGTCTCAGAGTTGAGAAAGAAAATGGTATCAGCAACTCAGTAGCTGGAGGTTTAGTTGTGAATTTGGGATGTGCTGAGAGAGAAAAGTATACTTTTGTGTGTGGGGGGGTGCTTCCTTTTTTTTTTAAAGGGTCCTAGGCTGGCCTCAAACTTGCTATGTAGTTCAATGACCTTAAATTTCTGATCCTTCTGCCTGTACTTTCTAAATGCTAGGATTACAAGTGTGTGCCACCAACACCTGGTTTATGTTGTGCTGGTGATGAAACTCAGGGATTCATGTGCTAGGCAAGTACTTTACCAGCTCAGCTGTATCCCCAGCCCTGTGGGTGCTTCCTTGAATGGCATTTTTCTGAAGTTCTAAGCATTGCTCCTGTGATGGTGTCATGGTTTGATCCAGGTGTCCCCCACACACAAATGAATGTGTTCTGATTGATCGAAACTCAGCTGATGGCAGTTTGGGGTTTATAACCTCGCTAGATCTGTGTTGTTGGGGGCAGGCTATGGGGGTTATAAGCCAGCTTCCTCTTGCCAGTGTTTGACACACCTTCCTGCCACTGTTTACAGTGCTGTGGCAGAGGTGATGTCCACCCCTCTGCTCATGCCATCATTTTTCCTGCCCTGATGGAGTCTCCCCTTTGAGTCTGTAAACCAAATAAACCCATTCCTCCACAAGCCGCTTTTGTTTGGGTTCTTTCTGCACAGCAACTAGAAAGCTGTCTACAACAGATGGTTTTTGAAGAACTGATGGATAGAGAAGGGTGGGTTTCTTTTTTTTTTTTTTTTTTTTTTGCCTTTTTTTTTTTCCTTCAGGTGAGCAGACACATCTAAGCTTTAAGATTATGTGTAACTTTTTTGTTTCTGTCTGCCTTTCCCCCCCTCAGTACTGAAATTGACCTCAGGGTCTTTCACATACTAAAAGTGCCTTACCACTGAGCCATATTCCAGCCTTTAGTGTCTTTCTTTGTATAATAATAGAAATCTTAGATACTCAGCTGAGAAGGGTTTTTTTTTTTTAATTTTTGTCTGATTGAGCAAGTCATCATTGCCAGAAATGATAAGGCCCCAAAATGCAAGTGTGAAAGTATTTACCAGATCAGAACTGTGAAATTTTTGATAAAGAATATACACTGTGAGTGGAAATACTCGGCTGAATTCTCATAAATAGTCACACTTCTGAGAGGGACTAGGTCTTTTTATAGCAGGTTAAGAGAATTCACCTGGCCTTGCGTTCTGGACCATTTGTGTGGGGTTGTATTTGAATATCAAGATAGAGGTAGGAGGCTCACTATCTTGTTAGGGAGTAAACTTTAACACCATCTAGCCTTCCTGACATTGGCCATTTGCAGGAGGGTTTGCTTCTAATTGTTTTTACAAAGCATTACAAGTGACTGGGTTAGGCTCCAAGTAGTTAGAGTAGGAAATGTTGCTTTTTATTTTTGGCCTTCTTGTCTCTACACCAGTGTCTGGAAAGAAAGGAAATGCAAGTGCTGCAGCCCATCAGACTTCAGGGATGTCTAAAGAGGAAAGCATCCACTCATCACATGAATGATCCTCACTTCCCAGCTGCTGCCTTTTTCCTGCTCAGGGCTCAGCTGAGAGTGTTCTAAAACCTGCAAGTGTCTTCTGCCATGCTGCCTGGGCAGTGGGGTCGTTGACCTTTTCCATGCTGTCATCAATTGGTTTCAGCTGTTCCTGGACCAAAACCAACACTGGCTTGGCCTGCCTCTTTGTACCAACAGTGTGTGTTTGTTCCCCTGCCTGAGCTGGCCCTGTGGCTTGCTTTTGTTGCCTTCTCAGTTCCATGTGAAGATAGCTCTTTCAGGGAGTCATTGTGATCTTGAGAGCTCGATGACTGGAAGACCTTCTATGACCTGGGTTCTGGGACATTTGTTTTTTAACATGTAAATACATCATCTTTTCATAATGGGTTTAAAAAGAATCAGACAAAATAATGGATATGAAAAGAACTTTGAAAATAAAATTAAGATATGCTAAAGTGATGACTATGTTGATGATTCTTAAAAATTTGAGAAAACTCCAGTATTGATGATTACTTTATGTGGTTTCTTATAATTGGCTAAACACCCCCATGAGTATAAGGGTGAAAATGGAAACTACATAAATAAAAATGACCAAATATCATCATAGCTTATCCCTTTTGTCTATTTAAAAATTTTTATTTACTTATTTGCAAGCACAGACAGATAGAAGAGAGACAGAGAGAATGGGCATGCCAGGGCCTCCAGCCGCTACAAATGGATTTAAGATGCATGCGCCACTCCGTACATCTGGCTCTATATGGGCTCTAGGGAATCAAACTCAGGGCCTTAGGCCCTAACCACTGAGAAATCTCCCCCACCCTCTTCTTTTTTTTAGAGGTAGGGTCTCTAGCCCAGGCTGACCTGGAACTCACTCTATAGTCCCAGGCTGGTCTTTAACTCACAGTGATCCTCCTACCTCTGCCTCCAAGTGCTGGAGTTAAAGGCATTTGCCACTACGCTTGGCCTAAACATTTTATTATTTATTTGTAAGCAGTGAAAAGGGGGAGGAAAGAAGGGAAAAGGAGAGGAGAGAAAGTATGGGTGTGCCAGGGCCTCTTGCTGCTATAACTGAGCTCCAGATACATGTGCCACTTTGCAAGCAAGTGACTTTAACCACTGAGCCATATCTCCAGCCCACCTTTAGGTTTTAATTTATAATGAGTTCAGTTGTTAAAGATCTCATTTACTTGTACATATTAGTTTTAGTACTAATAAAAACTAGCTTACTATACTTAATCCCCATTCTATAAACTTCTAAACGATAGGGATGGATTTTTTTTCATGGTATGGTGTACATTTATTTATGCATGTGTGTTCAATTGTGTCTGGGAGCATGTGTGTGGAAACCAGAGGTCAATGTTAGGAGACTTCCTTAGTCTTTCCTGTCACTGAACCTGAAGCTCACCTATTTGGCTAGACAAGTTAGTCACCAAGCCCTGGGGTCCACCTGTGTCTGCCTCCCCAGTGCAGGCATTACAGATGCACACCACCACCTCTGGCATTTTACATGGGTATTGGGGATCTGAGCCATCTCCTAAGCCCACAGCTCCCAGGGATGGAGTCTTACATAGAAACTCTGTCTCAAAAAATAGGGTGGGCTGGCGTGGTGGCACACGCCTTTAATCCCAGCACTCAGGAGGAGAGGTAGGAGGATGTCTTGAGTTTGAGGTTATCCTGAGACTATATAGTGAAATCTAGGTCAGCCTGGACTAGAGCAAGGCCCTACTTCAAAAAAAAAGAAAAGAAAAAAGGGGCTGAGAGATAGCTCAGCAGTTAAGGTGGTTGCCTGCAAAGCAGAAGGACCCGAGTTCAATTCCCTAGTACCCACGTAAAGCCAGATTTACAAAGTGGCATGTGTCGAGTTTATTTGCAATGGTTGGAGGCCCTGGCGTGCCCATTCTCTCTCTCTCTCTCTCTCTCTCTCTCTCTCTCTCTCTCTCTCTCTCTCTCTGCCTCTTTCTCACTCTCAAATAAATTAATAAATATTTTAATAAAAAATTAAAAAATAGGGTGAAAATGCGGAAAATCCCCCATGTCAACCTCTGGCCTCTGTACATACACACATGTGCATGTTTAAACACATTACACACATACATGCAAAAAGGGAAAGTCTAAAGCGGTTAGAAGCTTGTTAAGAGGGGCTGTGAAGATGGTTGAGTGGTTGAAGGGTCCAAGTTCAGCATCCCATACAAGCCAGATGCAGAAAGCGATGCAAGCATCTAGTGTTCATTTCCAGTTGCAAGAGGCCTTGGTGGTATGCCCATTCCCACAGGGTGAGGATGTGGCTTAGTGGCTGAATACTTGCCTGGAATGCATGAAGCCTGGGATTCTATCTCCAGAATCCTCCCCCCCACCCGAGAAATTTGTTATGATTTGAATGATGCAAATATAGTTAAGTAAGGGTTACTTTGTACCTGATACCTTTACTGAAAGCAAAAAAATACGTATTTTTTGACAAATTGCTAGAAGAAATAAGTAGAATATTTAGAAAGTAGAGGATACTAAAGTTAAGCAAAACCGAAACAGAACATTGACAAATTTTTTTTTGACAAATTTTTTTATAAATATGTACAGGATGTTTTGTTTTTATTTTCTTTCCTGACCATGCTGGAGTGCCAGGCAGGTGTTCCACCATTGAGCCACATCTTCAGCCCCTGTAATAATGTTTAGATACTGAATATTACTCAGAATACTGCTTAAATATGTAAACAAGTCTTTCTCTTCTTTCTTTTTCTTTTTTCTGTTGTTTTGTTTTTTTCAAGGTAGGGTCTCATTCTGACCCAGGCTGACCTGGAACTCACTGTGCAGTTTCAGGGTGGCCTTGAACTCACATTGATCCTCCTACCTCTGCTTCCTAAATGCTAGATTAAAGTTGTGACCACCATGCCTGGCCTGCATTTCTTTTTAAATAGTATTTATTAATTTATTTACACCCAGAGACAGAGAGTAAGATAATGGGCACGTCAGGGTCTCTCTCCATGCAAACGAACTCCAGATGCATGTGCCACTTTGTGCATCTGGCTTTACGTGGGTATTGGGGAATCAAACCCTTGTCATTAGACTTTGCAGGCAAGCACCTTAACTGCTGAGTCATTTCTCCAGCTCCTCTTCTATATTTCTGAAGATTGTCAATGAAAAGGAAATGTTTGAGAGAATTGGCTGATGGAAATGAAAATAGCCTGGCAAATAGGACTGTGGCTTGCAGGAGGGTGAACTGTGAAAAAGTCAAGTCCTACCTATAAATATGCTGCTCCATTTTACAAAAGAGAGAGATTTGAGTCTGGGAGTTTTTCTTTTTTTTTTTTTTTTTTAATTTTTATTTATTTGCAAGCAGAGAGAGATAGAGAAGAAACAGAGCGAATAGGTACACCAGGGCCTCCGGCCTCTGCAAAGGAACTCCAGATACATGTGCCTCTTTGTGCATCTGGCTTTATGTGGGTATTGGGGAATCGAACCGGAGTCATTAGGCTTTGCAGACAGGTGTCTTAACCGCCAAGCCATCTCTCCAGTCCCCATTGAGTCTGGGAGTTTTTCTTAAGCAAGGCACTGAACTTCGCTGCTTTCCCTTCTACCTCTCGTTTTGTTTTTCTTTTAGTGTTGGGGATTGAACCCAGGGCCTCATAATTGCTAAACACGCATTGTACCATGAAATACATTCCCAGTTCCCTCTCCTTTCTGCTTTTATAAATAAATTACCTGTCCACCTTGCCTTGGGGTATTGTGTAGGATGTAAAGAGACAACATAATTTTGCAAAAGTAAAAGCATTAGACAAATATTTATAAGTTAGAGAGGTCAGTACAGCCAAAGAAATGTTAAGAACATTTCTTAAAATCTCTGATCTGAAATCATTAAGTTCTTGTTCCTCAAGGGATGCCTTGGGCTGACAATAGTTAACCAAGGGTCAAGGCAAGTGAACACATTTCTGTTTGACAAATTGGCTTTGCAGGTATTTGACTGGTATGAAAAGATTTAGTAGGAGTTGACCTTTTATGAATGACTTGGTAACATCCTATTTCAGATCTAATCCGGAGCCTAAAGGTGACAGCAGCCCTTGAGGTTTATAGACAGCTTGGCCTGGAGGAGAACACATGAAAGAAAGGTTTGTTTCTGCTAGTAGAATTTAGGAAAGTGTTTAAAATAAAAATTCATAATGCACAAAGTTCTGTTCTTTTTCCCTTTTCAGAACTCCAAGAAGTTTTGTTTTCTGTGAAAAGGTATTTCTATTCAGTTGCTCCAATGACAGAGATACCTGCACCCTTGTCCTACTTCCAGAATGCACAGATGTCCGAGGACAACCACCTGAGCAATACTGTACGTAGCCAGGTACAGTGGCAGCCTCTGAATCTTCCCTAATCATCAAAAATCACTGTTCACTTCCATGAGATGTTGAGGGGGCAGGCAGGTTTGCTCTACTTGGTCATGTGTCTTATTTGTTAAACTTCAACTGAGGACAAGGTATTGTTTGGAGGCACAAAATCAGGTTGTGGTTTGGTTTGGTTTGGTTTTTGTGATGCTGGTATTGAACCTAGGGGCCTCTCTCAAGCTCATTAGGTACTTAACTACTGAGGTACTTGCTCAGCCCCACATAGATGTTTAAGACATCTATTAGTACAATTCAAAGATGAAGCCATTTACAACTTCCTGAGGTATCAGATACTTTCTTGTTGCTGAGACAAAATACCCCCAGAAGCAAGTTATAGGAGGAAAAGAATTTAATTTAGATTACAGTTCCAGAGGGTAGAGTCCATCATGGTAGGGAAAGGATGGCAGGAGCATAAAGCCAGTGTCACATCAGCAGGGAGAATGTATATGTATGTGTATGTGTATATGTATATGTGTGGTCCATGGATTACTTGGGGGGGGGGGGAATCATTGTACACTAACACCCTGGTTCATCCATAGAGCTGGGTGAACAGAGTCTTAGGATAGTGGTGAGCTGACGAGAGGAAGAACTCTCGGGAGACAGTTGTAGTGAACAGCTCGTTTATTAGGTTAAGGAAGGTTGCTTTTTTTTAGAAGGAAAATGAGAGGCAGGGGCATAAGCATCAAGGGGATTGGCGGGGGCAGGGTGGCCTGTGGATGTTTCATGAAAGGATTGGTAGGGGCCAGCTGCATAGATAAGCTAGAGGAACTTTTTGTTGTATGGGCCTTGTTATCACGTTATAGCTAAATTATGTGAGCTCCAATAAACTCAGGCCTTGAAGTGTGTGGGCTTATCTGGGTTTGCTGGGCCCCAACAGGTGGCTGGAGGTTAGGGATGAAAGGAGATGCCAAAATCCTGCCTGTCTCAGGATGAGATAATCAGGGGTTTCAGGCCAGTCTCAACTTTCCTTTAACCCTATGTCCTCAGTGCCTCTCAGCAGGGTCCCACATATATGTATATGTATGTAAAGAGAGTAATGAAAGCTATTAATAAAAAGTTGAGAGAGAGAGAGAGAGAGAGAGAGAGAGAGAGAACAGCAATTGGGCCTAACATATAATACCTCAAGGCCTACCTCCAGTGACAGACTTCCTCCAAGCAAGGCTATACCTCCTAAAGGTTCCACAACCTTCCCAAACAGCTGGGAACTAAGTGTACAAACATATTAGCCTGTGGGAGATATTTTATGTTCAAACCACCACAGCACTTCATGGACCACATTATTTTTTTATTTGTTTTGTTTCCTACTCTTTTATGAGCTGGAATGATTACATTTTATTTACTTTTTCTCTTATCTAGCACAGTTTCTGAGTGTTCAATGACAGAATGATTGCAAGGTTAAGTGTGAAAGCTGAGTGCAACTGCTGGGCGTGGTGGCTCATGTTTTTAATCCCAGCACTTGAGAATCTGAGGTAGGAGGATCACTGTTGAGTTCTAGGTTATCCTGGGCTATAGAGTGAGTTCTAGGTCAGCCTGTTCTAGAGTGAGACCTTGCCTTAAAAAACAAAAGTTCTGAGTGTAAACAGAAAAAAATCAGGAAAGGGATGTGATGCGTGGCATGGGCATGGACTCTGCAGGCTGTCTCACTTCCTCCTGTAGCCGATCTCACTGATGAGTGCAGTCTCCACGGGAGGCTTGTGAGATGACTAGAGAATTTGTAGAATTTTTAGAGATAGAGATGGAGGAACATGTGAACTCAGAGCTAAGCTCTGCAGGGGCTGTCTTGTATGCTAGTATGTGTTTGTCCTTGAAGGCAGTCAGAAACAAACATCAGATGGCTTAGAATTGTCTTTATACTCTGAAGATGTTGGATTCCTAATTTTTCATATCAGTGAAGTTAAATGGTTTAGTACATAATCTCAAAATCCTTTTTTTTTCTGTTTTATTATTTTATAACTACAACAAACTAGTATAGAGGATGCCCTATACAGAACACAATAAAGATTCAAAATTAGGTGTTCCTTTAGCAAGGCTGAAGATTTCAGTCTCTGGTATTTGGAATTTAGGCTGCAGCCCTTGTTTGTAATAGATCTGGGTGTTTGGCATAGTTCATGCTTTAAACCATATTTGAGCAGAAAAATGACCACTTGAACCAGAAGTAGATGAAGTGTTTGGTTTCATGTGTCACATAACTAACAAAGTTCTCTGCCCCAGAATGCAGTGCCAGGTGAGGTTGTACTTGTCAAACTCCTTGATATGGGCAGTGTGGGCATTGCAGTATGCTTTCCTATATTTTATTTCTCCAACTCCCAAGCAGAGCCCTTCACTGGGAATCCTGTTGCATCTCTGATGGCATGTCTGCATTTAAAAAAAAAATGTTTATGCCAAGTGTGGTGGTGCACATACTCAGGAGGCAGAGGTAGGAGGATCACAGTGAATTCAAGGCCAGCCTGAGACTACATAGTAAATTTCATGTATAAATTACACACCTATTCATAGTGAAGGAATTTGAAGTTTCAGCAGGGTAGAAAATTGTGTGTGTGTTTTTTTTAAGAATAGATATTTGTATTTTTAAAGAATAGATATTTGTATTGTGCAGTGTTTCAAGCATCTACAAATAAAAGTACCCATGTGCCTACAACCCAACTTTATTGAAACTTGACTTTTAATTTTTTTAATATTTTATTTATTAATCCCAGCACTCAGGAGGCAGAGGTAGGATCCGTGTGAGTTCAAGGCCACCCTGAGAGTATGTAGTGAATTTCAGGTCAGCCCGGACTAGAGTGAGACCCTACCTCAAAGAACAAATCCTAGTTTCAGCTATTTCTGAAAAAGGGCAAAGTTTACAGAAAATAGCTGAAGTTTTTGTGCCCTAAATTATCATATCAATTGGGTATTAAAGTAGTGCTAATAAGAGCATTGGGTGTATTTTGTCTGGAAAACAGTACATTATTATACATCATAATCGTTTAACTGATTGACTTTCCTCCTTACTTACACTCTTTCTCTCCTCCCCTTCCTTCCTTCTTTTCTTCCTTCCTTCCCTCCCTCCTTTTCGTCCTTCTTTACCTCTCTAAGCTGGCCTTAAACTTGTTATCCTCCTGTCTTTAGCCTCCCAAGTGCAAGGATGACATGTGTATACCACCAAGCTTGGCTCTTTTTTGCTTTAAAAAAATTTTGTTGCTGCGGTTGTTTCAAGGTAGAGTCTCATTTTAGCCCAGGCTGACGTAGAACTCACTCTGTAGTTCTAGGCTGGCCTCAAATTCACAGTGATCCTCCAATCTATGCCTCTGAGTGCTGGGATTAAAGGCATGCGCCACCACACCAGGCTCTTCGTTGCTTTTTAAAGCAATTTTTTTTGAAGTCTAAAGCTAGTTTATTATTGTTAAACTTCAGGGAATATATATTATGCCTACATATAATGGTCTTCAAATCTTGTGTGCTTTGGAATGTGATAGTTAAAACAAATTCTCTTTCCCCACCTGATATTCTAAATTGTATAGGTCTGAGATGGGGCTAGAATTTGCATTTCTGACCACTTTCCAGGTCTTGTCAGTGCTTCTCCAGAGACCATAGTTTGGGAACAACTGTCTTAGCACAAAGAAGTAGAGGAAAACTGATGATAGAGAAAAAAGAATTAGCTTTATAAGTTGGGTCCTCAATATTTAATTCATGTGTGTTGACCCACACATTTTAGTCTTTAAGGAAATAAATTTTCAGTAGGTTTGTTATATAGAAGATAGTCATTTATTGGCTAGAAAAGAAACTTTTAAAAAATTGTGAAGGGGTGATCTAAATATAAACTTAGTCAGCTCCAAAGACCCAGGCAGCCTCCACCAGTTGTACTGAAGATTTTGTTTTCCCAGTTAGGTTAAAGTGACTAAAAGAGATCTGAAAATCTCCATTATTCCAGCAGTAAAGCTGGAAGTCTTTGGCACAAATCTAATTTATGGAGAAACACAAGCCTCATGGCTAACAGAATAGCCCCATACATGTTAAATATTATTTCTGACCAGTTTTGCCAACTGTTCAGGGAAATGTCAGCCTTCTTTGGCATACGAGAGTAATGGCAACTCCAACTCTAGTGAATCACAGAGCAGAGGCAGGTGCCAGATGGGATTTTGCATGTTGTTGGAAATATTGCCTATGGTTAATAAATGGCTTCAAGTTTTCCACTTAACCTGCCAGTTCTTGGTTAAGCTACTCTTCCCGCTCAGCCTACAGCATAGGCCTAGGCCTTTATACTGGAAATCCAGTCACCATGAAATTTTAGGAGACCTGCCTTCCTTCCTTGGGGATGGAACCCAGGGCCTTATGCATGCTACACAAAGTGCTCTACCACTGAGCTGCACCCCCCTCCCAGCCTAAGGGCAATTTTATTTTATTTTTATTTACTTATTTGTAAGGAGAGGGAGAGAATAGGTATGCCAGCAAATGAACTCCAGATGCATTTGCCACTTTGTGTATCTGGCTTTACATATTGGGGAATCAAATCCAGGCCATCAAACTTTGTAAGTGTCTTAACTGCTGAGCCATCTCTCTAGCCCCTAAGGGCTATTTTAATAAGTACTCATTTTAAATAAATAAATATTGAGACTTTATATTCAATATAAAGGAATACACTAATCTTTTAGGCACATTTACTCTTATGTGAAAATATTTTCTTAATAGAATTATTTGTGAACATTGATTATAATTATATTTTGAAAAATATTGGAACTGTGGATAAATTTGTTTTTCTGTAAGATCATAAATTCATATTTTATCACACAAAATTACAAACTTACTTGTGGCAAAAACTGCCAAGAACAAAGTTGAAAATGAAAAAATACAAATAGGGCAAAAGCTTATATTATATAACACAAAATTCTTTTGAAGTCACAAGGAACATGAACAACTCGGCAGAAACATTAGCAAGGACATGAACACTCTATATTGAAGAAGGAATAAAATAGCAATTAAATACATAAAAAGCCTCCTTGATCACCCCCTAGTAATGAGAGGCAAAAAAATCAAACTTAATTTTTTTTAACTCGTCAGTGAGCAAAAATGAATACCTCTTGATACTGAGGGTATGGGGAAACAACAGTTCCTATGTTGTGCTCTTCTTGGGAATTAAATTACTGTTTATTGGGAGCAAATTGTCAGTTGAATTTATAAATGCAAATGACTTTCAGAGATAATTTAGCAATTAAATCTAGAAATGTATATATCTTTTTTTTCATATCTTTTTTTTTTTGAGGTGGGGGCTGTGCTTGAGCTCGAACTCAGGTACTTGTTTGTACATGCTAGTAAGCAAACACTCTACATCCTCAGTCCTACACATTCCTTTTGATTCAGCATTTAAACTTTAAGAACTTTATTCTATAGAAACCTTACTGGTCATTCATGCACTCAGGAGGCCAAGAAAGGAAGATTGCAAGTTCCAGGCCACCCTGGGCTATATAGCAAGACCCTGTCACAAACAAAACAAAAACATTATCATAAGACTATCAAGTAATATAGTGAAGTTTTCTTGAGTACTGTGGATATAGTTCAGTGGTAGTATGTTTGGCTAGCCCTTACAAGGCCCTGGGTTTGATCTCTAGCACCACAAACACATACACACACACAAAAAAAAAAAAAAAATCTGCTAGAAACATTATTTGTAACAATGAGAATTTTATGATAAGCTCAAAAAACGTTTTTTAAAAAATATTTTTATTTATTTGCAAGCAGGAGAGATAGAAGAGAGACAGAATGGGTACACCAGGACCTCTAGCCACTGCAAACTCCAGATGCATGTGCCACTTTGTACATCTGGCCCCATGTGGGCACTGGGGAATAGAACCCATGTCATTAGGCTTTGCAAGCAAGTGCCTTAACTGCTGAGCCATCTCTCCAGCCCTTTTTTTGTCTTGTTTGAAGCAGAGTCCCACACTAGGCCAGGCTGACCTCAATCTCATGGTGATCGTCATACTTCAGCCTCCCTAGTGCTGTGAAGAATTTGGTGATAATCTCAATCTTTATCATTGAGGCATTATTTTTGGTTTATTCAGGTAATAATATATAAAAATGGGTAACGTCTTTAATCCCAGCACTCAGGAGGCAGAGGTAGGAGGATCACCGTGAGTTTGAGGCCAACCTGAGACTACAGAGTGAATTCCAGGTCAGCCTGGGCTAGAGCAAGACCCTACCTTGAAAAACCAAAAAAAAGGGTAACATTAGGGTGTCTTGCCTCAGTTTAGATTTCTGCTTTAGAACTTCATAGCTTTATGATCATATCTGGCCTTGTTAATTTTCAGTTTATTGACTGTTCTCACCTGAGAACTTATCATAGTGTCTAGAACATATAGTTTCACTGTTATCATTATCATAATTGCTATCATTATTGCCAGTATAATACTTAATATTTGGATATATTTGCATGTTCAGTATAGGATAATGAATATACTATTAAGTGGCAAAAACTGATTAAATTACATAATTTTTAAACATTCAGAAGCAAATCATGTTGCTTATTACCATGTTCATGTTGTGTGTGGTTCAGAAGAAAAAGGACACTTCTTTTTTGGCATAAAATTTTGCTTATAGCATTTATTTTAGTTACAGAAACAAATACTGAAAAATACATTTTAAAAAAAGAAAACCTAGGTAGGTACTATGCTGTATTAAAAATATCTCCAACTTTTGCTGCTTGTGGCTTGAGGGTCCACAGGGCTTGGGTGGCTGAACCTTTACTTGCCTCTTGTTCTGGAGCTGTGAAGGGTGAAAGAATTTCAGTGATGCATCTGAACTCACTTCCCCCATACTCACCCCACCCAACAGGACCCTGCCCTCCCTGAAAGTCAGAGTGTTTATATAATGAGTAATTCTTCCTTTACCACTGAAATGAAATCATTTACACTGGCTACACTTTTGGTTTTTCTTAACTTTAAAACGTACGGAACTGGAGAGAGAGCTCCGTGGTTAAAGGTGCTTGCTTGCAAAGCCTGCTGGCCTGGGTTTAGTTTCCTAGTATCTACATAAAGCTGGACGAAAAAAGAGGAGCACATGCAGCTGATGTCTGTTTGTATGGTACACAAGCGCATCCGTGCAAATGTATATATCTGTTTGGAGTGCTGGGCATGGTGGTATAGTTATTAATTTTAGCATTGGGGAGGCTAAAGCAGGAGAATAAGGAATTCAAAGTTGGCTACATAGAGAGTTAAAGGGCATCTTGGGTTACACGAGACCCTCCAAACACACACACACACAAACAAGTAGACTGGCTTCTGGAGGTAATAAATAGGCAGAGCACAGATTTGTAGGGCAGTGAAATTTTTCTATAATGAGACATGTCCCATAAACTTCACAACACAAAGGAGCCCTCCAGAACAGCTGTAGACTTGGCAGGTTCACCTGGTGACTGAGGTGCAGGGATAGTCACAGAGGGGGAGGAGCATGTGTGGTGAAGCACTCTGCCAGTGTTCTTGTGAACTAAAATTGCTCTAAAAATATTCTGAAAAGCCGGGCGTGGTGGCGCACACCTTTAATCCCAGCACTCGGGAGGCAGAGGTAGGAGGATTGCCATGAGTTCAAGGCCACCCTGAGATTACATAGTGAATTCCAGGTCAGCCTGGACTAGAGCAAAACCCTACCTCTAAAAACCAAAAAAAAAAAAAAAAAAAAAATTCCGAAAGAACAAAATGAGCTATCATACCACACACACAAGTCTAAGTTCCTTTAGAAATATATACGAATATATTTATGGTAGAAATGATATATCTGAGATATTAGAAAATGAGTGGGAATAGATGAAACAAGAATTGATAGTTATTGAAACTGAGTAAATTTCACATGATACTTCTGACAGTGTTTAAACTTTATGGTGAAAAGTTTATTGTTTATATTTTTCTTTTTTAAATGCTTTTATTTATTTTATTTGCAAGCAGAGAGAGACAGAATGGGTGTGCCAGAGCCTCCAGCCGCTGTAAACGAACTTCAGATGAATGCTCCAGTCTGCGCATCTGGCTGTACTGGGGAATCAAACCCAGGTTGTTAGGTTTTCAGGCAAGCGCCTTAACTGCTGAGCCATCTCTCCAGCCTTATTGTTTATTTTTTGAAACAAGATCTCCTTATGTAGCCAAGGCTGGCTTGGAACTTACTGTGTATCCTAGGCTGGCCTTTAACTCATGACCCTCCTACCTTTGCTTCCCAAGTACTTGGATTACAGGCATGAGTCACCATGCCCAGCAAAGAGTTATTTTAAATTTGCTTAAAAGCCAGGCATATTGGTATATACCTTTAATCCTAGCACTTGGGAGGTAGAGGTTGAAGGATCTTGGAAAGTTCAAGGCCAGTTTGAGACTAATAGTAAATTCCAGGTCAGCCTGGGCTAGAATGAGACCCTACCTCAAAAAAAAAAAAAAAAAAAAACTAAATAAAATAATAAAAAAAAAAAATAGGGGTTGGGGATTTGGCTCAGTGGATGAGCGCTTGCCTAGCAAGCGCAAGGCCCTGGGTTCGGTCCTTGATTATTTGAGGTAGGGTCTCACTCTATAGTCCTGGCTGGCCCTGAACTCACTGTAATCCTCCTACCTCAGCCTCCTGAGTGCTGGGATCAAAGAAGTGCTCCACCAAGCCCAGCTCTAACAGCATTGTTTGTAAGGCAAAAAAAATGGAAGCAAATTAAATGCCCATCTTTAGGGAGACAACCAAATAAATCATGATAAATTCATATGCTGGTTGTGTAACTGGTGAGAAAATTAAGACTTTTTTTTTTTTTTTGAGGTAAGGTCTCACACTAGCTCAAGGTGACCTGGAACTCACTCTGTAGTCCCAGGCTGGCCTTGAACTCACAGTGATCCTCCTGCCTCTACTCCCTGAGTGTTGGGATTAAAGGTGTGCACTACCACTCCTGCCTGGTAAAATTAGGAAACTTTAAAAAAAAAAAAAGGGGGAGCCAGATACAGTAACACAGTTCACAGTGCCTGTAATCCCAGCTCCCCCAGAGGCTGAGGAGGGGATCCTAAGCCCCAGACCAGCCAGCCTGGGCTATAAGGTGAACCCCATCTCAAGTGTTTTTTTTTTCTTTCTTTCTCTTTCCCTTTCTTTCTCTTTCTTTTTCTTTCCTTTCTTTTCCCTTTCCCTTGCCTTTTCCCTTCCTTTTCCCTTTCCCTCCCCTTTCCCTTTCCCTTCTTTTCCGTCAGGCTCGCTGTAGATTGCTCATCTCAACAATTCCTTTGTGGTTTCACAGGAGGGCCCTCAGTGGAATGGGAGGAGGGAAACCATGGTACCAACACATGATTTGTTTATACAAAGTTTCTACTATTATTAATAAAAGGATGAGTGTCTTTGAAATGATTTAGAGAGAGAGAGAGGAGCAAAGAAAAAAATTAGTTAAGTGAAGAAGCAAAGGTCAGAATAGTGTGAAAGGCAACATATATTTATATTTGTGCATATAGGCATTACAAAACTTTAAGGATTCACTGTAGAGCAGTAACAGTTGGAAGCTTAGGGGTTAACATAAAGTAGATAGTTAAGAGGAGCCTTTAAAAACAAAAATGAGACAGACACTTTCATGGCATATTTTAAAAAATACTTTTTACTTTCAAACCATTTAAATCTTTTTTACCTTTTTAAATAAATAAATTGTACTTTTTTAGAAATTGAAGATAATATCCAAAATATTACAAAGAGAAAGAGAGTGTTTGTATGGACCCCATGAGAGAGAGAGAGAGAGAAAGAAAGAGAGAGAGAGAGAGATCTGTTAAACACTGTTCTACTAGACTATTGTCAGCCTGAGGACAAGGTGGGGTGTGCTGGTTCCTGTTCTTTATAAACCAGAAAATCCAGTATAGTGAATGAGTGCAGGGTGCTTCTCTACCAGGCTTAACCTAATTACACTTCTCATTTCACCTGATGGGATGGCTGCGGTGCTACAGAGATAGCCACACATAGTTTAGGATATAGTGACTATTAATCCAGGTTGGTCAGAATTGTATTGCTGAACACAGATGTCAGTTTTTGCTGATGGTTTAGCCACCTAAGCCTAACTACTCTCCAGTTCCTGTTCCTCAGCTGTCTGTCACACTGTATCCTCTAGACTTTCTCTTCCTCATAACCATTTCCATTCCAATGAGAGGTTCAACAACAATGATCTTTCTTAGTGGGTGCTTTAGAATAGTGTCCTTTGCATTCCTGATAGGGTGCCTCCACCACCACCACCATGCAGTCCGAGAGTTTGTGCTGATGTCCAGTCTGCAGAAGACCCCTATGCCTTTATAAGATCAACTCTCCCTCCTTTCCTCTGCTACTGTATTCATTACTTAACCCTCCTCTTGTCCTGTGTATTCAGTTCTAACCTCTGTACTTTGACATGACAAGTCTCTAACCTCTCTAAAATAAATTTTTTTTCTAAAATAAATTTGTTGAGTTTGAATCTCTGTCTCATCAAACATTTCTTGCTTGCTTCAACAATAATTTCCTTTATTCTCTCTCCCTCTCTCTCCCTCTCTCCCCCCCCCCCTCCAGGCAGAGTCTCACTTTAGCCCAGAATGAACTGTGTCTCACCCAGGCTGGCCTCAAACTCACATTTATTCTCCTGCCTCTGCTTCCCAAGTGCTGGGATTAAAGACGTGTCAATTTTGTTCATTTCCCAGTCAATTATGATTTATGATCTGACTTCCCTCTTCACTGTTTTATTAAAAACCTTCTGAACTTCCCATCCCCATTGCCTCATTCAGTGTCTCTTCCCTCACATTCTACCTGTTTTTCTTCATTTTCTTCTTTGTTGTATGGTTCCTGGTGTCGGCCCCTCTCCTTTTGATTTCTTCCTCTGCTTGTTATTTTATAGCCTGCTGCTGAAGGTTAGAGGTTATTCACACTTCCCTACTCGATCATCTTCTCATTGTTTTCTTTTTACAGCTGTTATATTGATAACCACATTCATACTACTCCTGTTTTCTATCTGTACTTTCTCCTTGAGGTTTTGTCCATTTCTGTGGCTGTAGAGATGTAATGACATCCTGCAACCCTTCCCTGAGCTTGACGTTCTTGCTGTGAGCTTTCCTGCCTGCTTGCAGGCACTTCTGGTGCACTTACATCTCTGATAAGATTTTTCTCTCCTTTCTCCAACCCTCGTATCTTCTTGTCCCATCCCCCGTTCCTTCCCCTCCACCCCCACCCCCATCATTGCCATCTCCACCTACCTAGTCCCTTATGCTAGGAACCTAGAGAATTGTCCTTGGCCTTCTTCCTCTTAACCATTCACATGTAGTTTGCAACAGAGCCCTGACATTGAACTTGTGAAATATTTTTCTCAACATGATGAGTTACTTCCTCAAGCGCAGCAGTCTTTATGACTTGCTGCAGCTTACAGGATAGTCTAAAGTTCTTGATATGGCACATAAAGTTCACTTACCACCTGCTTCTAAAACTAAGGAACTTATTAAGACCAGTCTAAAGTCAAGGTCTTTCTGCTTCCTGGAGGTTGAACCCAAGGCCTTACTCATGTTAGGCAAATGCTCTGCCACTCAGCTCCCTCCCTAATCCATTTTTAAATTTTATTTTGAGGCAGGATCTTGTCAAGTCCTCCTTAAACTTCCATTTCGGCCTTAGCTTCCTGAGTAGCTAGGATTGCAGGTATGCCCCACCACTTCTGATTGAGTCTAGGTCTTATCTTTCACAGTAGAATACCTGGGATCTGGTAGACTTTTGCTAATTATCTGTGGGCTGGGTATAGAACTAGTGTGAACTGCAAGTAGGATGTATTGCATGAATTTGAAAAGGCAAAATAGTAAGCTTGTGGCTCCAGCAAAGGAAATTTATGCAGGTGTCAGCATTTAAACTAAATCTCCTAAGAGGTGATTGACCTGGAATGGAGAAACAGACCTGGGTACTCTCAGGAAACAAGAATTGTAAGTATTCTAGACTTTTGAACTGCACACTGCCCATAAGTTGGCTCTTTTTACTTCAAGTTTTAGAATTTATTGACCAGCTTCATCTCTTAATCCCAGATCTAATGATAAGCGTATTTTCATTTTGATAAAGAATGCCTTGATTTGCTCAGTCAAATTTACCGACAGTATTTTCTTGTGCTTTTAGAATGACAGCCGTGAACGGCAGGAGCACAGTGACAGGCGGAGACTTGATAACCCTGAGCCCGTGTCTAATGGCCGACCTCAGAGTAACTCACGGCAGGTGGTGGAACACGATGATGAAGACGATGAGGAGCTGACATTGAAATATGGTGCCAAACATGTCATCATGCTCTTTGTCCCCGTGACCCTCTGCATGGTTGTAGTCGTGGCTACCATCAAATCAGTCAGCTTTTACACGAGGAAAGATGGACAGCTGTACGTATGAGTTTTTGTTGTTCTCAAGGCCCGTGTGGCTTTTCCTCCCAGCGTATTGCATTCCTTTGAAGACCCCTGTGACCCAGCATGAAGGAGTCCATCTTCTGATGGCCAGAAGCAGTAGAGACAAGGAGGGGGTGATTACTTGATGTTTTGAATGATAAGATGAATGCTGCTGTTATTTCCTGGGTGGAGTCTTAGCACTGTGTTCAGGTTTATGTGAGTTCTGGGTATCCAAACTCAGGTTATCAAGACTGAAGCAAGGCCTTTACCCACTGAGCATTCTTCCCAGCCCCTTTGCTAACTTAAAAAGAATTACCTGTTTGCATGCACACACACACACACACACACACACATACACACACACACCAGGGCCTCTTGTCATTGCCAACACCAGACACTTATGCCACTCTTATGCTACTTTTTTGCTTCTGTCTTCGTTGGGTACCTTGGGAATTGAACCTGAGCCAGCAGGCTTTACAAGCAAGAGCTTTCCACTGCTGAGCCTTCCTCCCATTGTGCCCTGCCTCCTAACTTTTATGGTTTAAATTTCTATTGTTCTCATCTCCACTTAAATGTTAAATCCTCAAAGATAACTTCTTTCACCATCTAATAGAACTAGATCCTTCCTGTTGTTTTGTTTGGTTGTTTGGGGTTTCTTTTTTTTTGTTTTGTTTTTTGTTTTTCCAAGGTAGGGTCTCACTCTAGCCCAGGCTGACCTGGAATTCACTATGTAGTCTCAGGGTGGCCTCGATCTCATGTCTCTCTTCCTACCTCTGCCTCCCAAGTATTGGGATTAAAGGCATGTGTCAACACTCTTGGCTTTTTATTTATTTATTTAAAAATATTTTTACTTATTTATTTATTTACAAGCAGGGAGAGACAGAATGAGTACACCAGGGCCTCTTGCCGCTGCAAATGAACTCCAGATGCATGCACCCCTTTGTGCATCTGGCTTTACATGGTATTGTGGACTTGAACTCAAGTCATTAGGTTTTGCAGGCAAGTGCCTTAACCACTGAGCATTCTCTCCAGCCCCTCTCAGCTTTAAAAAAAATTTAAAAAATATATTTTTAGTGATGTATTTGCATGCAGAGAGAGAGAGAGAGAGAGAGAGGAAGAGGCAGAGAGAGAGAATGGGCACACCAGGGCCTCTGGCCATTGCAAATGAACACCAGATGCTTGTGCCACCTTGTACATATATGCCTTATCGTAGGAACTGGGGAATCGAACTTGGATCCTTCTGCTTTGCAGGCAAACGCCTTAACCACTAAGCTATCTCTTTTTTTGAGGTAGTCTTACTCTAGCCCAGGCTGACCTGGAATTCACTGTGGAGTCTCAGCCTGGCCTCAAACTCATGGCAGTTCTCTTATTCTGCCTCCTGAGAGCTGGGATTAAAGGCAAGCTCCACCACGCCCAACCTTGTTTCCCCTTTGAATGCTTTCAGAGTGAGGTATACAATAAATGTTAAGCAAAAGAAAAAACTTGTTAACTGAAAGTCTGACTAACTCATGGCAACTGGCATTCTGTAAACTTGGGGAGCTTTTGTATAGACTCCCTGGTTCTTTGGTATTAGCCTTTGACCTCTAAGAAAAATACTCTGCATGTGATCTTCTTAAAATGTGAATTTGGGAAATGTTTCAAAAACTGAATCATGTTTTAAATGCCAGATTTTAAAAGTCTTTAGTGTAGTGAAGACATCAGTGAAGGGTAGGAGTTAGAGACAATAACCAAAGGGGTTGGGGAATCTTATCCATAAGTGTTAGAGTCAAGTTTGCCTGCACAAGGTAAGGATTGACCACCCACAACTCCCAGACCAGATCTCCTGCTCCTATTTTAGTGAATGGACTGAAAAACAACCATGTGTATAGCTGCTTTCACACTACAGTGCAGAGTTGAATGGGTTCCACCAAGATCACATGACTCACAAAGCTTAAAATACTTACCATGTGGCCCTTTACAGAAAGTTTGTTGACCTTGTTGTGTTGGGTTTGTGCTTGTGTTTTGCTTTGAGGCAGGATCTCCCTATATAGCCCAGGCTGGCCTTGAATTTAAGATTCTCTTGCCTCAGACTCCCAAGTGCTTGGGATTACAGGCCTGAGCCACACATATTTCCTCTCTTGTAGACAGAAACAGAGGTAAGCGGTCCAGACTGGTGTAGTGGCTTTACATTCCTTAAGCATTTGGGCTTCTTTCTTCCGTTTGTATCCTCAAGATTCCTTCATGGTCAACTGGAACCCCAGCCTTCATTCAGATAGCAGGAAGGAGTTGGGGAAGAAAGGACAAAGGGCAGCTAGCAGAACATACTCCTTTCTGAGAAGCTCCTTTTCAACACATTTGCTTATAACTCACTAGCAGTTACTTATTCCCACCACTATACCTGACTGTAATGAAAGCACAAGTTAAATCTGGATGGAAACATGGGCAACTGGAATAAAAGTATTTTTATGTGAATGGAAAGCAAAGACAAGATGGATATGTGACTAAATGCAAGATAACACCACAGATAAGCCATCTTACCAACCTCTAACAACCACTTATCAGCCTAGCTAGTTAATGTGGCAGAACCTGGTCATTTAGCAGATTACTAATGAGTTGTAGAGAGAACATTGAAGGAGATAAATATTTCTTTTCTACACCAAGCATCCACTAGATGGAGCCAATGTGTAATTTGCATGAGTTCACATCACTATTTTAGCTATTTTATTCTGAAGCAGTTATTTTAGAGTAAAGCTATTTTTCTTAGGTTAAAATGTTTAGGGCTGGAGAGATGGCTCAGCGGTTAAGGCACTTGCCTCCAGTGCCTAGGGCCCTCGGTTCAATTCCCCAGGACCCACATAAGCCAGACCCACAAGGTGGTGGCCCTGGTGCATGCTTTCTCTCTGGATCTCTCTGCTTGAAAAATGAATAAATAAAATATTCAAAAAAAATGTTTAGAGTAAGGCATGATGATGATGCCAATAATCCCAGCACTTGGGAAGCTGAGGCAGGAGAATCACATGTTCTAGCACAGCCCAGGCTAGCTTGGGTTACATCCTAGACCCTGTCTCAAAAAACTAACCATCTGAACAAAAAAATTCTTAGCTGACTGTTAAGTTTGGGAAAAGTGGCTTTTATGGCATTTATTGATCCAGCACAATTGTGGTTTTGAGGGAGAATATGGTTTGGGATATTCACTAACACTTTGTGTTTTGTTTTTTATATATATTACATATGTATAGCATCTATACCCCGTTCACAGAAGACACTGAGACTGTGGGCCAGAGAGCCCTGCACTCCATTCTGAATGCAGCCATCATGATCAGCGTCATCGTTGTCATGACTGTCCTTCTAGTGATTCTGTATAAATACAGGTGCTATAAGGTGAGCCTCAGAGCTTTGCTTTCTGCCTTGATCTGTTTATGTCCGTGTTTTCTTGCTAAATACCTTACTTTCTAGAAAGAAAAAGTCATATATTTTGAACTAAAATTCATTTTTATTTTATTTTTTAAGTATTTTATTTAAGAAAGAAAGAGGCAGATATGGAATGGGCATGTCAGGGCCTCTGGCCACTGCAAATGAACTCCAGAAGCATGTGCCATCTTGTGCTCACTAATGTGAGTACTAGGAAAGCGAACCCAGGTCCTTAGGCTTTGCAGTCAAGTGCTCTAACTGATGAGCCATCTCTCTAGCCCAAATTCATTTGTAGTCATCTTCCCTCCATTATGTAGCATTAAAAAAAAAAACACTAGCTGGGCATGGTGGCACACACCTTTAATCCCAGCACTTGGAGGCAGAGGTAGGATCGCCCTGAGTTCACGCCACCCTGAGACTACATAGTAATTTCCAGGTCAGCCTGGACTAGAGCGAGATCCTACCTCAAAAAACAAAACAAAAACACTAAAAGTCATAAAGTAGAAAATAAATTTTTTCATTTGAGATCATTTCAGTTTACAGTGTGCCTATGATATTCTAAAGGGGAGGTACCCTAAAATGTTTTATATCTCATTCACAAATAGTACTACAGGATATAATTGTCCCCACAAACCTGCCTTCAAATGCCAGTATTAACTCCCTGGTGGCCTGCTTTTGACTTGATGCCATTGGTGTGTGTACCGTTTCTCCTTGGCATGTGAGGGTCACAGGAAAGATGCAGGCCTAAACCTCCCAGCCTTTCCTCCCCTAGTTCTCTCTCTCACCAACTGACTTACTCCTGAATTTCAGCTACCTGGCCCATGTTTCAAACTCTAGCCTCAGAAAAACAACAAATTATTACAAGTCATGGACTTTTAAGGTCATTCTCAAATAATAGAAATAATGAATCTTGACTTTCTAAATATTAAAGTCTATAATATTTCCTTCTAGTATTTTTCTGTCTTTCTTAATCTGATTAATATGTATGATCAGTGTGTCCTTTCTTAACATTTACTTTAGCAGAAGTATCTTTCTATATTATATAAATTCTTAGAAAATATTTCTATGACTATATAATATTTGACTCAGTGACTATATTGTAGTTTTGCCTTCTGATTTCTCTGATGTTGGACATTTAAATTGTTTCTAGGGCTGGAGAGTTTGCTCAGTGCCTAAGGTGCTTGCCCGCAAAACCTAAAGACCCAAGTTAGACTTCCCAATACCCATATAAGCCAGATGCACATAGTAGTACATGCATCTGCAGTTCATTTGCAGTGGCTGGTGGCCCTGTGTACCAATTCTCTCTTTGTCTTGCTCTGCTTGCAAATAAATAAAATTTAAATTGTTTCTAGTTATTACTATAAAAATGATGCCTTTATGCAAAGAACTTTTTCATTTATTTCCTTAGAGTAAAACCATTGTCATGAAATTTCTAGGCAAAATCATCTGCAAGTTTTTAACTCATTTAGCATGCAGTTCAATTTTCAAAAAGGTTCTCTATGAGTCAAGCATGGTGGCACAAGCCTTTAGGCTCAGCAGTCAGGAGACTAAGGTAGGAGGATCACAATGAGTTTGAGGCCAGCCTGAGATTACATTGTGAGTTCCAGATCAGCCTGGACTGGAATGAGACCCTACCTCAAAAACAACAAAAAACAAAACAAAACAAAAGGATTCTATTGGGCTGGAGAGATTGCTCAGTGGTTAAGGTGCTCACTAAATCTAATTGACCCAAGTTCAATTCCCTAGTACCCATGTAAAGCCAGATGCTCAAAGTGGCACATGCATCTGGAATTTGTTTGCAGTGGCTGGAGGCCCTGGCATGCCCATTCTCTTTCTGTTTCTCTCTGCTTACAAATAAATAAATGCATTAAAAAAAAAAAAAAAGGTAGAAGGAAAGACTAAACACCTGGATGTTGTCCTCAGACTTCCATATAAACACCTTGGTATGCGGCACTTGGTGCACCACACACACACACACACACACACACACACAATTTTTAAGAACTATACTAATATTTGTAAGAGAGCATTTAGTTGTTTGCTAGATAAGATTGAATACCTTTTCAGTGCTCACAAACTGGAACATCATACAGAACTTTTCAGTAGCTGGAGTGTTAGCCTATGAGATGACCATCTGTGATCAGATGCACAGAGACCTTGAAGGGGAAAGACATATATTGATGGCAGGTTGTCATCAACACTCAGAAAGCTGGAGTAAGCGATTAAGCACCCACTTTTTTGTTGTTGTTGTTTTTTGAGGTAGGGTCTCCCTCTAGCCCAGGCTGACCTGGAATTCACTATGTAGTCTCAGGCTGGCCTGAAACCCATGGCAATCCTCCTACCTCTGCCTCCTGAGTGCTGGGACTAAAGGCATGCGGCATCACGCCCAGCTAACACCCACTTTATTTTTTATTTTATTTTATTTTATTGTTCATAATGAGTTACAATATTTAGTGGGCAAACAGTAAGTTGTTATCCCCAATTCCCCGCTGCCTTCCCCTCCCCAAACCGCTGGATAATCTCCTCCATGGGTCGTCTGGATCAGTCCTTGTAACAGGGGACCATGGATAGCCTAGTATTCAGCCAGGTTCTCCTGGCCATGCCTCTGGATAATCTCCCCCACCACGGCTCTCACAATCTTTCCGCCCCCTCTTCCGCATAGTTCCCTGAGTCGTGGTGGATGAGAATTAACGCTGCTTTAAAGTTGTGAGTTTAGGGGTCTTTGTGTCGAAGATCGTTGGTTTCTGTCTCACTGGCTAACACCCACTTTATGCTCTTTCTGATTCATTTTTCTTATCCATTTTATCATTACCATCTATATATTTTGTCTGCATGTGTTTACCTGCTGGTTCCATTTTTCTGCTTTTTTAGACTATGACTTTTGCCTAGATTGTGTACTACTTTTGTTCTTTTGTTCCCTTTTCAGATTTTATTAAAGGTTGCAATTTTACCATTCTTGTAATCTAGAATTTTCTCCCAGATTTCCACATTTTGTTTTTATTTTTCTTTCTGATTTTTATTTATTTGTGGCTGGGGGCTTGTGTGCCACTATGTGCATATGGAGGTCAGAGGACAACTTGGAGGTGTCTATGCTTTGCCTTCTCTGAGACAGGGTGTCTTGCTGCTGTCAATGAATTGCTAGACTACAACCAAATGTCAGACTTGCTGGCCTGGGAGCTTGGAATTGTCCTGGCTCCACCTCCTATTGTCGTGAGTACATTGAGATCATAGGTGCATGTACCACTTTGCATCCAGCTTTATATGGGTACTAGGGAATTGAACACAGGCCAACAGATTTTGCAAGCAAGTATTTTTAACCACTGAGCCATCTCTTCAATTCCCAGCTTTTCATTTTCAAAATACCTGTATATTTTGATAGATGGAGGATTACAGTGCCTGAGGTCCCCGCCCAATATTTATTTATTTATGAAAGAGAAAGAGAGAGAGAGAGAGAGTGTATGGGTACACCAGGGCCTCCTGCCACTGCAGACAAACTCCAGATGCATGTGCCACATTGTGCATTTAGCTTTAGGTGGGTACTGAGGAATTAATCCAGGCCTTTCAGACTTTGTAAGCAAGTGCCTTTAACTGCTAAGTCATCTTTCAACCCCCTGAGTTCTTTTTCTAGTAATCTTAATAAACTTTATTTTCTGTGTGATGTTGCATTTTCACATGTATAAGAGAAAGCATATTTCTAAGCTAATCTCCTTTTCTTTGCTTTAAGCATGAATCGGTTTTCCCAAACTCACACAGTGATACATTGAAAACAGTATAGCAAACTGTGTAAAGAATATATACAGTCTGCCTTGTTTCATCTAATTGTTTTCCTAGCTCTGTGTATACCCTATTGTTATCCCAGCTTTACAAATGGTCATGGAGGCAGGATCACATAGTTGTCAGAAGCTAACAGGTCATTTTGAGAATTTAGAGCCTAGAATTTATGTTCAACTTGGTCAAATCTAGTCTTCAGTTCTCTGAAATGTGCTTCACAGTAACTGCTTCTCCTGTGGGTTGCCATTATTTCCCCTGATCATATCTCTGACCTTTAAATTTTAAAAAATATTTTTATTTATTTATTTGCAAACAGAGGGATAGAGAGAGACAGCCAGAGTGACTGGATGCTTCAGGGCCTCTAGCCGCTGCAAACGGACTCCAGATGCATGTACCACTTTGTGCATTTGGCTTTACATTGGATACTAGGGAATCGAACTCAGTTCATTAGGCTTTGCAGGCAAGCATTTTATCCACTAAGACATCTCTCCAGCCCTGACCTTAAATTTTGAACTTAAGCCGGGTGTGGTAGCATACTCCTTTAATCCCAGCACTCAGGAGGTAGAGGTAGGAGGATCATCATGAGTTCGAGGCTACCCTGAGACTACATAGTGAATTCCAGGTCAGCCTGGGCTGAAGTGAGACTCTGCCTCAAAAAAAAAAAAAATTATTTGCAATAGAGTTTCTTAACTGATTATGGAGCTTGCCATTTGTGAGTCATCAGTTTGTTTTTTGAGTTCCTCCAGATTAACAGTTCTGTGGCCCACACTTTCTACACCCTCTCTTTTCCCCTTCCCCAACCTCCTTCACTGAATCCTTCTTTCCAACTAGTCTCTTCTATTTTGGTGTCATCATCTTCCCCTCCTATCATGTAGGTCTTGAATAAGTCGCATCAGCCACTGTAAGGACATGAATATTAAGACCACTTTGTGTCTAGATGACAGTATTGTAAGCAGTCCTTCCCTTCCTTTAGCCCTTTCCACCACCTCTTCAGCAGTGGTTTGGGACTTCTTAACATCTCAAGTGATTTTGAATACTGTTACTTCAGATCATAGCAGTTGTGTTTTTTATTTCTAGAATTTATATTTGGTTGTTCTTAAAATCTGTTTGATCATTTTGGATATTGTTCATGTTTTAAAATATACTATTATTACATATATACTTATGTTTATGCCCTATATTCAGTACTAGTAAAATTAAAATTTGGGAGGATTATAATTCATTTGAATTTATTCATAATAACTTGTATCCTTGAGTGTTTTATGATCATTTTGAATTTATATTTGAAGAGTGGGGGGCTGTAGAGATGACTCAGCTGTCAAGGCACTTGCCTTCAAAGTCTAATGACCCAGGTTTGATTCTCCAGTACCCATGTAAAGTCAGATGCACAAAGCAGCACATGCATCTGGAGTTTGTAGCTGTTAGAGACCCTGGGGTGCCCATTCCTCTTTCTCTCTGTCTTTCCCTCCCTCCCTCCCTTCTCTTTTCCTCTTTCTTTCCTTGGTAATAAATAAATAAATAAAAATTTGAAGATCAGCACACATAAGCTACCTAATAACTCATGCTACCTAACACCCTGATTCCTAACCCTCACCCTTTTTTTAGGAGGAGAAAAGGGGTTTTAAGAATTTCATTGTGGGCTGGAGAGATGGCTCAGCGGTTAAGGCACTTACCTCCATTGCCTAAGGCCCTGGGTTCAATTCCCCAGGACCCACATAAGCCAGACCCACAAGGTGGTGGCCCTGGTTCTCTCTCTGTCTCTGCTTGAAAATGAATAAATAAAATATTAAAAAAAAGAAAAACCAAAATAAAATATATAAAAAAATAGTTGTTTAAAAAAAAAAGAATTTCATTGTTTCTTTGTGACTTTGAAAGTCTATTTAAAGTATTTAGTTGTGCTGGGCAAGGTGGCACATGTCTTTAATCCCAGCACTTGGGAAGCAGAGGTAGGGGGACTACATAATGAATTCTAAGTCAGCCTGGACTAGGTGGGCCCCTACCTCGAAAAACCAACCCCCCCAAAAAAAACCCAAGTATTTAGTTGTGCTAATATTTTCCAGGAGGAGAGTTTTCTGAATGTGCTCTTCCGTATTGATAGAGATTGAGGTCCCTTATCATTTGGGTTCTGTTTGAAGATCTTTAATTGCAGACTAAAGTGCGTGGCTCAGTGGTGCCATCATGCTTTCCTTAGCTGCCTTCACCGGGAAGATTGCTCTGCTTTGCACAAACATGAATATGTGCTCTCTCTCTCTCTGCTCTGGTATTTTCCATTCTTGCTTGTCTAGAGCCTCCTGCCTTTGCTCTGTTCTGCGGCCACCCTTTATCCTAGCATTTCACATTAGGACTACTTAACCTGTATAGTACTCCACAGGGCTTTGGGGCTCTGTTCATCCCTGTTCTAATCTCTTTGCTGTTGTTCAGTTTGTATCATTGCTGTTCATCTATTTTTAACATCATGACCCTTTTCCTTGTCATCTGCATCCCATTACTAAGGTGATTGTGTAATTTTTGTGTTTTTTACTATACATCTTAGCTGTAAAGTTTTCATTTATCTTTCTTTATATTTCTTTATACGTTAATGGCAAAAATCCATACATCCCCGCTCCCAAAAAATTTTGTATATTCCCTTTCAAGGCTGTTTTCCCTTATTAGAACTTAAAAAAAAAAATAGCTGTTTTAAAGACTTGATTTGTAACATTCATATTTATTGAATCTTTTTCATGCAAATTAGGATTTTATTTCAGTATCTATATTCTGAGTAATTTGATTGTATCTTGGACACTTTGTTATTAGTTATGGGTTTATTTAAAAATTTTCTCAAGGTAGAGTCTCACTTTAGCTCAGATATAAATATAACCTGGCTCTTATTCGGTAGTCTGAGGCTGGCCTCGAACTCATGGAAATCCTCCTACCTCTGCTTTCTTTCTTTTTTTTTTGGTTTTTCGAGGTAGAGTCTCACTCTAGCCCAGGCTGACCTGGAATTCACTATGTAGTCTCAGGGTGGCCTTGAACTCACAGTGATCCTCCTACCTCTGCTTTAATCTGGGATTAAAGGCATGCGCCACCACGCCCAGCAAATCTACCTCTGCTTTCTGAGTGTTGGGATTAAAGGTGTACAGCACCACACCTGACCTTAATTTTTTTAATCTTTTTTATTTATTTGCATGTAAAGAGAAACAGACAAAAAGAGAGGCAGAGAGAGAGAGAAAATGGGCATGCCAGGGCCTCTTGTTACTACAAATGAACTCCAGATGCATGCGCCATTTTGTGGGTACTAGAGAATTGAACTTGGGTCATTAGGCTTTGCAGGCAAGCTCCTTAACCACTGAGCCATCTCTTCAGCACCCCCCCCCCACACACCTGACCATATTTTTTATTTTGAGGCAGGGTCTAGTCTAGCCCAGACTAACCTAGAATTCACTATGTAGCCCAGGCTGGTTTGGAACTCATGATCTATCTCAGCCTCCTGAGTATTGGGATTAAAGGCAGCAACTGTGATACCCGGCTGGTTGTGGGGTTTTTGTTGTTATTGGTGGTGGTGGTGGTGGTGGTGGTGGTGGTGGTGGTGGTTTGATGCAGGGTCTCACTCTAGCCCAGGCTGACCTGAAACTCACCTGTCTCAAACTAATGGCAATTCTCCTACTTTTGCCTCCTCATTGCTGGAATTAAAGGTATGTGCCGCCACACCCAACTTGGGCACTTTAAATACTGTGTTATGAGCTCTGGCCTTGTTTACTTACCAAGGAAAATGCTGATAATTTTGCGTTGCTGGCCAGTTGATCTGGTTGGATTAGGCCACATGTTCCAACCAGCCCCTGCTCATGTAGGCTGTGGTTATATCAACCTTTGCAAGTGCTTTTCAGATCTGGCCCACGTGTGCCATCCCATCACCATTTCAGGGACTGAGTGGTGTTTTATCTGTGATTCATTTGTTGGGATGTAAGTGCTCCTAAGAGTCACATTCATACATGCTCACCTGGGAAGAGTAAGTCCACAAGTTCATGAGCATCTTTGAAAAGTGTGTTCTTGTATCTCTGGGCTTATCCATTTTCTCTAGCCAGAAACATGAACTGTTTTCCTTGTTGAGGCCAAGAGAAGGGAGGTCAGAGAGAGATACAAGGCAAGAATTGTCCTGATGATGGTGGCTTCTCCCATCAAAGAGGTTTCCTTCTCACTGGATGTAAGGCTCCTTCTACCCCACTGCTACCACCATTGTTTGATGGCTAGGCATGAGAGAAGAGAGAAAAAGAGGAGGGGAGGGGAGGTTTTTTTTCACATCTCTTAAGTGTTAGACTTATTCCTGCTCCTTAGATCAGTGCAGGAACTCTTCCTATGGAAGAGCGTGGCTGGGGGAGAAAGATGCTGAACTCACTGCTGATGTGGCACTTCCAGCTCCCCAGCTTGCCTGCCTCTTTACCTTCCTTAGTGTCAGCTCTGCAGCATGTTTTCATCCAGGTTTTGCAGTTGCAGTCAGTGGGAGAGACAGACAGACATGTGGAATGTGCTTATTCCATCATATCTAGACTTGTGCTTACTATATTTTGAGTCAGTTCCGTGTATCATTTACTTATGCAAAATTTGACATAGTCATATCTTTATATCTAGCCATATTTTTACACTTGTTCATTTGTATTCTTTCATTTTATTTTCTAATGTCCAAGTCTTAGCAACTACAGTGTGTTGTATAGAAGGAAATTCTTTGACTCCAATCAAAGACTCCAGTATAAAGTAGAGGAGCTTTTGAGCCAGACACTCAGAAGCTTGCCAAAACCTGTTTGGAATTAAGCCTAAATAGTTCTCCTATCAGTGGTTGATTGTGCAATGTCGGCAAGAAATACAAAAAGCTAAAGACCAGACCAGCCTTACAGTGTGGTAGAAATAGAAAAGATAGTTGATTGTGATACATTTGTTACAGATGGAACCATTACAAACACATATAGATTACTTCACTGAATGTCTGATTTTCAGTTAATGTTACTGTTTATTAAAATGTTGCTACTTCACAGTTTAAATATCACCTGTTGTTTCTGTTGATAATTTGGCATTTAAGAACACTTTAAGGCTGGGCATGGTGGTCCACATCTATAATCCCAGTACTTGGGAGGCTGAGGTAAGAGGATCACCATGAGCTCAAGGCCAGCCTTAGCTACAGAGTGAGTTCCAGGTCAGCCTGGGCTAGAGTGAGTCCCTGACTCAAAAAAAGAAAAAAAAAAAGCTTCCTTTTTTTAAAATTTGACCTATTTCTAAATATCTATATATGTCTTGGTGAAATTGCTATTTTATACTATGAATGAGTCAGCACCAGAAAGATCCATGAGTATTTACTGATCCTGGAGTCATTTCTGTTTTGCTGTCTAAAATGCAGAACAGTATACTCTGGTTTCTCTTCAGATCGTATAAATCTTTTGGCTTTTAAAAAGCAGAACAGGGGCTGAAGAGATGGCTCAGCAGTTAAGGTGCTTGCCTGCAAAGCCTGAGGACTCGAGTTTGATTCCCCAGTACCCATGTAAAAGCCAGATGCACAAAGTGGCACATGCACCTGGAGTTTGTTTGAGGTGGCTGGAGGCTCTGGTGTGCCCATTCTCTTCTCTGCCTAGTGTGGTTGTGCATGTCTTTAATCCCAGCACTCGGGAGGCCGAGGAAAGAGGATTGCTGTGAGTTCAAAGCCAGCCTGAGACGACATAGTGAATTCCAGGTCAGCCTGGGCTAGAGTGAGACTCTTTGGGGGGGGGGGAGAACAGGGCTGAAAAAACAGAGCTGAGCAGTTCAGTGCATTTTCTATGTAGGCATAAGGACCTGGGTAGGCCTGAAACTGCCTGCTAGAGTTTGAATCTCCAGAACTCACTAAACAGCTGCGTATGGCCACATGCACCAGTAAGCCCAACCTACAAAGAGCAGCAGAGACCAGGGAATCACCCAGGCTTGGAGAAACCAATAAGCTCCAGTGTCAGTAAGACTGGCTTAAACAAAAACAGGTAGAAGAGCAGTGGAGCTGGATATCCGTTGTGCTCCCGCCACCATAGGGAGCACGTGGGGTGCTGCAGGGGTACATACACCACTTTACAAACACAAGCAAAAATTATACCTAAGCAAAACCTGAGCCAGGGTATAACTCAGTGGTAGAGCAGCTGCACAGCATGGACCAGGCCCTGGGTTCTATCCCTGGCACTACAAAGGAAAAATCAGCAGAACATTTATACATACATTCTTTTGTAGGGTCTGTCGGTTATAGTAAATGTTTCTTTTCTAGGTCATCCATGCCTGGCTGATTATTTCATCTCTGTTGTTGCTGTTCTTCTTTTCATTCATTTACTTGGGGTAAGTAATAAAAGTTTTATTCTGTTTTTTTTATACACTGACAATGGATTCCATTATTGCCCTCAAAGCCATGTAGTTTGTGGACGAATTACTCTACATATATGTCATATTTGGTATATACAAGACAAGTTGATATTGATAAGGGCATTCTTCTTCTAACAAGTAGATATGGAAGTGTTCTCACTACTGCAGTCTTTTTTTTTTTTTTTTTTTTTTTTTGAGATAGGGTCTCACTCTAGCCCAGGCTGACCTGGTGCTCACAGTTGATCACAACTCATTGTGATCCTCCTAACTCTGCCTCCTGAGTGCTGGGATTAATAGTGTGCACTACCACACCCTGCCTGCTATTAATTTTTAAGCCTTTATCAAAACTTTATATTCTACCAACAGAAGTGTGTCAAATTGTTTTTAAAATTTCAAGAATGTATATGAACATGAATCTTTTAAAGCTTGCTATACAATAGCATGTATAATATACTATCATTTATAATATCTAATAAAGAAGTTTATATTTGCATAGACTATGGAAGATACACATAAAATAATAGAGCAGTGCCTCCCTCTAGAGAGAACTGTGATAGTGTACAGGGGGAAATTTGGCTTCTCATACTATCTAATTCATGTCTACCTACCTAGAGATTTTGTTTAAGTGCTAACATATATGAAGTGCTTACTATATATAGCAACACCATTCTGAAATTTCAGCATTTGATTTAGTTTGGAATTTAAAAGCAGAGGTAAAATTCATCTTCCTGGATAGTCTCTATGCCTCAAAGTCTATGTTTAAATAAATACAGTCTTTCTCTTCAGCTACCCAAGGCATTCTCCATACTTACAACCTCTTTTTAGATGGTAGGTCTTTTTTCCTACAAGTTAAAATAGTATTTTACATGCTGGAGAGATGGCTCTGCAGTTAAGGCATTTGCCTGTAAAGCCTGATGGCCTGGATTTGATTCCTAAAAATATAGTATATCATTTTAGATGATGCATATTTTTTTTGAGGTAGGGTCTCACTCTAGCCCAGGCTGACCTGGATTCACTCTGTAGTCTCAGGCTGGCCTCGAATTCACAGTGATCCTCCTACCTCTGCCTCCAGAGTGCTGGTGTTAAAGGCGTGTACCACCAATTCCCGGTGCATGATTTATTAATTTATTCATTCATTCGTTTAAGTTTTTGCTGTTATATTTACAGTTATAACCTGTTTTTCATTTACATTAATAATGTAGCTACCTATTAAAATAAGTTCTGTTGAAGAAATATGTCAGATAAGTATAGCACAGTTGATATAGGGCCTAATAAAAAACAAAAACGTGGGATTTGAATAAAGTTTGGGAGTCAGAGTTCTAAACAAGGTCTTGGTGAGAATTATTACTCATAACTTATTTTAAATCTCCATTTAATTTTTTCCAGGGAAGTGTTTAAGACCTACAATGTTGCTGTGGACTACATTACAGTTGCTCTACTGATATGGAATTTTGGTGTTGTGGGAATGATTGCCATTCACTGGAAAGGCCCACTTCGACTGCAGCAGGCATATCTCATTATGATCAGTGCCCTCATGGCCCTGGTATTTATTAAGTACCTGCCTGAATGGACTGCATGGCTCATCTTGGCTGTGATTTCAGTATATGGTAAAACCCCAAGACTGAAACTTTTTTCATCTCAGAAATACTGGTGTCTTTTCCTTCCTCCTCTAGTTCTCTTCACTCTGTGGAAAATGTTAATAGTTACTTCCTATAGTTCCTCAGTACAAAATGAATTACAGTGTTTTTTCTTCTTTTCTTTTGCAATGCTAAGGATTAAACCTGAGGCCTCATTCATGCTAGTGCCATGCCACTGAGCTATCGCCATCCCTGAGGTTGAGGTCTTTTCAGATGTTTAGCATGTGTGAAAGCCCTGAGCTCAATCCCCAGCCAAAGACACAGTAAACAAAAAACAACAAAATAACATCTCTGCCACCAGTAGTTTTCCTGACCTTAAGAGTGATTCCCATTTCTCTGAGCCTCAGTTTCTTCACTATTAATTGGGAATAGGTCTTCAGAGTTGTAAGAGCACAGTGAATTGAATATATATTGCAAAATGCTCACAAACATAAAATAATTCACTTTTAAAATAAAAATTATAAAGCAACTTTAGTGGGATCAATCCCTTTAATAATTAACCATGGCCAGCCATGGTAACATACACCATGGGAAATGGAGTCAGAAGAATCAGGTTTTTAAAGTCATCCTTGGTTGTAAGTTCTATACCAGTCTAGACTACATGAGGCCTTGTCTTAAAATAACAAAAAGGGCTGGGCATGGTGGTGCACGCCTTTAATCCCAGCACTCGGGAGGCAGAGGTAGGAGGATTGCCTTGAGTTCAAGGCCACCCTGAGACTACATAGTGAATTCCAGGTCAGCCTGGGCTAGAGCGAGACCCTACCTCGAAAAACCAAAAAAAAAAAAAAGGGGGGGGGGGGCTTAGAAGATCTTAGAGTTTAAAGTCATTTGCTTGCAAAGCCTGCTGGCCCGGTTCACTTCCCCAGTACCCACAAAAAGCCAGACACAAAGTGGCACATGCGCCTGGAGTTTGCAGTGGCAAGAGTATTCTCCAATGCATTACACTGTTTCTACCCTCAGCCCTCTATTCCACACATAATGCAAGTGATTATCTCTTCAGAACTTTGAGTTCTTTTAAAATATGAACGAGAGCTTTGTACAACAGTGTGTAGAGCAGTGATTCTCAACTCTATTTTTACAAAGCCTTGTTGAAATATTCCAAAAAACTTAAAACTACTTCTGAACACAACACAGCCTTGACATTCATGGCTTCAAAGTGCATGAGGGATTTTAGATGGCAATAATGTCAACCATAAGCTATCAAGGCTTCGTTTAAAAATTTAACTATACCTGTTTCATGTTTTTAAATGTTTGAAATGATTTTCTATATTCCTGTGTTCTGAATTTTCTTAACACAGAAAGTGTAAGAAAACTTAGAATTCACATAAGAAAATGGTGGTAGGCTCCGGAATAATTTAGGCATATTGCTTCCCCTCTGAGTTGCTTTTTTTAAAAAAATATGTCAGTTTTAACACCACATGACCTGAATATTTGTGAATTGCTTTCATTTGACTACAAAGAAATATTAAACTTCATACAAAGAGCTATTATTTAAAGTTATTGCCCTCTTGGGGCTGGAGAGATGGCTCAGCGGTTAAGGTGCTTGCCTGCAAAGCCTAACATTTTGGGGTCTATTCCTCAGTACCAGCGTAAAGCCCGATGCACAGAGTAGCTCATGCACCTGGAATTTGTTTGCAGCTGCTTGAGGCCCTGGTACACCTATTCTCACTGTCTCTCTTCTCACTCTTCTCTCTATCTCTTCACAAATACATATGAACATAAATGCATACTAACTAAAAAAAGGTTATTGTCCTCTTAATTCAAGTATCCTTAAGTATACATTTTTTGTATTTGCTAGGGATTACACCCAGGCCCTTACAGTGCTAGGCAAGTGCTAGGCCACCACTGAGCACTCCCTGGCCCTGTACTATTTTTTTTAGAGAGAGAGAGAGAGAGAGAGAGACAGAGAGTGACAGAGAGAGACAGAGAGAATAGGAGTGCCAGGGCTTCCAGCCACTGCAAATGAATTACAGATGCATGCGCCCTCTTGTGCATCTGGCTTTATATGGACACTGGGGAATCGAACTTGTGTCCTTCTGCATTGTAGGCAAATGCCTTAACCGCTAAGCCATCTCTTCAGCCCAGCCCTGTACTATTTTTAAAAGAAGGGGTGGGAGCCAGGTGTGGTGGCACTTGGGAGGCAGAGGTAGGAGGATCACCATGAGTTCAAGGCCACCCTGAGACTACACAGTGAATTCCAGGTCAGCCTGGGCTAGAGTGAGACCCTACCTCGAAAAACCAAAAAAAAAAGGGGGGTGGGACTGGGAAGATGGCTCAGTCAGTAAAGTGCTTGCCACACAAGCTTGAGACCTGAGTTTGGACCCCCAGAAATGATATGAAATGCCAGGCACAATGTTGTGTTACCTATAGTCCCAGCACTAGGGAACAGTGACAAGGAGGCTCCCTCAGGCTGGCTAGCTGGCTGGCTGGCTTGCCTTGCCAAATTGGTGAGCCCTGAGTTCAGTGAGAGACTGTCTCAAAAAATAAGATGGAAGGGCGGGCGTGGTGGCACACGTCTTTAATCCCAGCAGAGGTAGGAGGATTGCCATGAGTTCAAGACCACCCTGAGACTACATAGTGAATTCCAGGTCAGCCTGGACTAGAGCGAGACCCTACCTCGAAAAACCAAAAAAAAAATAAATAAAAAACAAAAAAATAAGGTGGAGAGTAATGGAGGAAGACCCATGACATCGACCTCTGGTCTCCACATGTATGTGCACACCTGTGCACCTGCACATACCTGTTTACCTATTTCCATACACACTGGCTCACCTCACACATGCACATGCCAAAACAAAAACAATCAAAGGGGCGGTGGATCTCTTTTACTCTGAATATATTTGTTGTTGTTGTTTTTAAATATTTTATTTATTATTATTATTATTATTGGTTTTTCGAGGTAGGGTCTCACTCTAGCCCATGATGACCTGGAATTCACTATGTAGTTTCAGGGTGGCCTTGAACTCACAGCGATCCTCCTACCTCTGCCTCCTGAGTGCTGGGATTAAAGGTGTACGCCACCATGCCTGGCTAAATATTTTATTTATTTATTTGAGAGAGAGAGAGAATAGGTATGCCAGGGCCTCCAGCCACTGCAGACGAACTGCAGACACATGCACCACCTTGTGCATCTGGCTTTACATAGGTACTGGGGAATTGAACTCAGGTCCTACTGGTTAGCAGGCAGACACCTTAACTGCTAAGCCATCTCTCCAGCCCTGTTGTTGTTTTGAATTTATTTATAAGTACTTTGAAAAGTTCAGTATTTTGAGTAAAGCTTCTATTTGTAATTATAGGTGACACATTTCTATTTGTCATAGTTGCTAGTTACTCTAGAATAGAGTAACCAGGGCCTGAGTAACTGTCTGTTTCTGCCTCTTTCCTTCAAAGCAAAGAGTCATACCTAGAGCCCAGCAATCATACACTGTGGACTAAGCAAGTAGCTGTAAAAGCAAACTATAATTTTCACAGCTCTTCTGCCTGCTTCTCTGTTATTTTGTTTAGATAGCTTTTTCAGGTTGGTTTTCTGCTAGTTATTTCATATTCACTCAATGTCAAAAAAATTCAACTATTCCCCTCAGTTGATTCCTTCCAAACATATTGATTTACACATTCAGTCAATACATTCTATTAGATGTCTTTTCTTTTTGTCTTTCTAGATTTAGTGGCTGTTTTGTGCCCAAAAGGCCCACTTCGTATGCTAGTTGAAACAGCTCAGGAGAGAAATGAAACTCTCTTTCCAGCTCTTATTTACTCCTGTAAGTATTTTGGAATGATATTTTATTGCATTCAATTTCACATTTTTAATTATGAAAGATTTATTTTAAGAGGGAGTAGAAGTAAAGCAGGAAAAAAGAACTCCCAAGCTGAGAGAGGTGTCCCCCCCCAATCTGGATGGAGTCCTGAGAAGGAAAATTCTAGATTTGTTTCTTAATCTGAAACCAAATGAGGGTATTTTATTGTCTTTACTATACATATACTACTAATTTTTAAGAGAGATTAAGGCAGCATTACAAAGATGGCTGATTACCCTAGAGTAGTAATGGCCTGCTGTCTCTGTCTTCAGTTTCTGTCTATGTTGTCAGTGCTCACCTGAACTTTTGTCTTTCTCCACAGCAACAATGGTCTGGTTGGTGAATATGGCTGAAGAAGACCCAGAAGCCCAAAGGGTATCAAAAAACCCCAAGTTTAACACTCAAAGTAAGTGGCTTTGTCATCTTAGAGACTCCCAATTGGTTGTGAAGCAATGATTTCATCCTCTTTCTTTGGTCATAGATGCCTTTAAGAATCTCCTGAAAATGAGCTGTATATAGCTCAGGGGTAGAGCACTGGCCTACCCTGTGAGAAGCCCTGAGTTTTATCCCCAGCACTGGGGGTAATGCTGGAAGATGTCATAAAAAATAGCCTGAAAGAACTGTGGTCATCCCCAATACACAGATAGGAACTGGAGAAATGTTTCAGCAGTTAAGGCACTTGCCTGCAGAGCCTAACAGCCTGGGTTTGATTCCCCAGTACCCACATAAAGCCAGATGTACAAAGTATTGCATGCATCTGGAGCAACACTCTACCTCGGAAAAAAAAAGAAAAGAAAAAGGAGTATGAAAATTACCAGTGCAGAGTTCCTTAGTCCCCCAACAGGGAATCCACACAAGTGGGAACCCTAAAGCTGTCTGGCTTTAGTCGTGGTGAGTCGGTTTCTACACTAGACATGTATTATGTTTACAGAAAGTAAAGAACGGAGGGCTGGGATGGAGCCCTGTGTCATTAGCTTGCCTAGCATGTACAGGATCCTAGATTCTCTCCTGGGGCCAGGAGAACTGTAAGTTTCATTTATATCTTTTTTAAATGAATAACTTTATTTTTCTTTGATATATATTTAGAAAATTAGTCCAAGAAGGGGTTTCATGGAGTAGACTAAAGGACTGTGTACACTTATTTTTTTTTACATATTTTTTTCTTTTTAAATATTTTTAATGTGTGCAAGTTTTCCAAGACTATCATGTTTACCATGTTCAGTCAAGCCAACAGTGCTTACAACAAAACAGTACGCATGCCCATAAAGAACTCGGGAGGCCTCTTTGTTGTGGTAAATCAGTGGTGGATGCCAGCAGGTGGGAAACATCCAGCTACACAGAGCAGAACAACCCTACCAAAGAATGTATTCTTGCTGGGCGTGGTGGGTGGTGCACACCTTTAATCTCAGGAAGCAGAGGTAGGAGGATTGCCATGAGTTCAAAGCCACCCTGAGACTACATGGTGAATTAATTCCAGGTCCGCTTGGACTAGAGTGAGACCCTGCCTCAAAAAAAAAAAAAAAAAAGAATGTATTCTTTCCTGTGACAAGAGGTGTAGGCATTTGTAGGGTTGGTTAAGTCTCATTGGTGTTAGCAAGGGCCCAGCTTCTTTCTGTCTTCCTACTCTGCCATATTTGGCATGCAAGGTGGTCCTCAGTCTTCTGATCCAGTATAAGGCACTGTATCCAGACTAGAGGATATACATATACAGGAGAAGGAGGAGACTATGCTTCCTTAAAAAGAGGAAAGAAAGAAAAATGTCTACAAAATTCTAGCTGATGTTATTCAATGGTACCAAGTCACTGTCTTGACTGCAGAACTTTCATTAGGAAGAGGAATGGAGGCTTGCCATGCTTGGCTCAGCTTAACCAAGGGCTCACCACCAGGGTCATGTAGTTGATGGGTAGAAACCCCAGAAAACCAGGACTCTTATGCCTTCAGGGAACAAAGGGGAAATGGCGCCTAGCCATGCAGCCAACAGATACTGCTGCAGCCCATACTTTGTGACCACATTACCCTGACAGCCTGTTAGTGTTTACATGTAATGTCCTTAAGAAATATTCTATCTCATGGCAAGCCATGCTAAAGTTCCCAATAAAAAGGTGCTTGGTTTGTTTGTTTGTTTCCTTTTTCTTCACTTTGTTTTGGAGACAGGGTCTCTCACACTATATTCCAAGCCAGTCTGGATCTCACACTTTGCAGACTGGTCTTGAACTCACAGCAATCCTTCTGCCTCAGATTCCCTACTGCTGGGATTGCAGGGTTTGCCAAGTGTGAGCTCCAGCAAGCAGCAGTCTTCATGACAGAATTTGCCTTGTCTCTGAAATTGGATTACTTCTTCATCCTAGAGTTACTTTTTTTGTTGTTTTTTTAAACTTTTCATTGACAGCTTCCATAATTAGAGATAATAAACCATGATAATTTCCTCTCTACCCCTATTTGCCCCCTCTCAAAACCACCCTCCATCATACCCCCTTTCCCTCTCAGTCTCTTTTTTGTTGTTTTTTTTTGTTGTTGTTGTTCAATGTATGCTCTGGATCTAGCCCAGGCTGACCTAGAATTCACTATGTAGTCTCAGGGTGGCCTTGAACTCACAGTGATCCTCCTACCTTTCTGCCTCCTGAGTGCTGGGACTAAAGGTGTGCACCACCATGCCCAACTCAGTCTCTTTTGTTTCGATGTCATCATCTTTTCCTTCTATCATGAAGGTTTTGTGTAGGTAGTGTGAGGTACTGTGAGGTCATGGATATCAAGGCCACTTTGTATCTTTTAAAAAAGAAACCATTCAAAATGTTAGAGCTGTAATTGCCGCTTTCTTTTGAAGGCACAGAAAGAGAGGCCCAGGAATCTGGCACCAGGATTGATGATGGCGGCTTCAGTGAGGAGTGGGAGGCCCAGAGGGACAGTCATCTGGGGCCTCATCGCTCTACCCCTGAGTCACGGGCTGCCGTCCAAGAGCTTTCCAGCAGCATCCTAACCAGTGAAGACCCAGAGGAAAGTACGTGCATCTCTCTCCATTGCAAAATCATGGATTCCTAAAGGTGGCTGCATTATTGACCATTCAAGAATACAATGAATTGAGAGCATAGTCAGATAATCTGGAATAAAACTGAACCAGTAACAGTTGATGCATTTATTATAGCTACATTTCTTAATAGGCCAGATTCTGCCACTTAGGGTTTTTTTTTGTTTTGTTTTGTTTTGTTTTGTTTTGAGGTAGGATCTCGCTCTAGCCCAGGCTGGTCTGGAATTCATTATGTAGTGACAGGCTGGCCTTGAACTCACAGTGATCCTCCTACCTCCCAAGTGCCGTTACTTTCTTGTTGCTGGGACAAAAATGCCTGACCAGAAGTAGTTTAAGAGAGGAAAGGGTTTGTTTTGGGCTTACAGTTTCAAGGGGAAGTCTGTCATGGTGAGAAAGCATGGTGGGCCAAAAAGCCAGTGTCTCATCTCTCTATCAGCAGGGAGGAAGTAGAGAGAGAATAGGAAGTAAGTGAGGCTGGACTATAGAACCTCAAAGCCCACCCCCAGTGACATACTTCCTCCTGCAAGGCTCTACCTTATAAAGGTTCCACAGCCTTCCCTAACAGAGCCACCAACTGGGCAGATTCCATATTAAAATACATGAGTTTATGGGGGTCATTTTATACTCAAGCCACCACACCACACAAGCATGAGGGTCCCACTCACCCTGAGTCTAATTCCCTTCTCCTCATAAAAAGCTGAGTGTGACCAGACATGCCTATAACTGTAGTCCTGTGGGGAGCTTAGACTGGAGAATCACTGGGGTACTTACAAGTCAACCAGTCTGACTGGCATAATGAGAGACTCCATCTGAAGGAAATAAAGAAGCAAAGGAGGAGGATGTCCAGTGTTGCCTCTGGCCTTTGCACAGGGTGTGCACATCTGTACACATGTACATACACCACACACAGAGAGAGAAAGAAAATCAAAGAGTCTTAAGATAGTGACAGATAGACATTTATTTGGTGTCTAAGATGTGTTACCACTTGACAGATTAAGCATCTTAATGGTAGATACAGTGTCAGCTAATAGTCTCAACACTCAGTCATCCCTTCATTTGAAGATAGGATATATTGAAAAAAAGAGATAAGTCCACTTTCCAATTATATTTTCTTATTTTTCAGGAAAGTGAATCTTTTTTTAATTGCTGCTGCTTTAATATTTTGCCTTTTTTAATATTTTATTTATTTTCAAGCAGAGAGAGAGAGAGAGAGAGAAAGAGAGAGAGAGAACGCACCAGGGCCACCACCTGTGGGTCTGATTTATGTGGGTCCTGGGGAATTGAACCCTGGGGCTTTAGGCACTGGAGGCAAGTGCCTTAACCGCTGAGCCATCTCTCCAGCCCTGTCATCCACTTTTTAAAAAATATCTTTATTGAAAATAGAGAGTGAATTTTGATTAAAACATTACAACTATATTAAGTGTCTTTATGGTACTGTAAACCTGGTCAAAAGCTCATGGCTAGAGGAGGTCATAGGCCCTAGGGAGGACATACTACTGTTGTAAGGCTAAATGGAAATGTTGTCAACTGCCTTCTAGACATTTGTGTTTATACCCATAGCTCAGCCTCAGTCAGAGAAGCATCTTTTTGCATTGGGGCAGAGGTTAATACAGAAACTCTTATCTGGCCAAAGTGTTGAAATGAGTGACTGCTGTGCTCAGCCCTAAACAGGACATCTGTATCCTCTAAGGCTCAGGGAACATCAGGAAGAGGGGTCGAAGGAAAGTTCGAGATGGAGGGGTGCTGTGGAGTATTGTCTTCTTGGTGTAACTTGGCCTTTATGAGCTCACAATGGCTGTGGTTTCCTACGCAAGATTGAGTCCACAGTACTCATCTGGGTTGGGAGGGGCTCATGAGGCCCTGCCTCTCCCAGAGGAGCTATTGGCATTTAATAGTTGCTGGGGAGAGAAGTCATGTTCTTCACTGCTGTAACCACTGGTAAGTTGCTCTTAATGCAGTGAATAACTCCACACCAGAAAAAGATATCAAAACAGGAGAAGAGACTAGTTGGGGAAAAGGGGTTGAGCAGAAGTGGGAGGGGGATTAGAGAGGATAATAAGGGGTTAAATACAGTTAAAATATATACATGAAACCCTACCTCAAAAAAAAAATATGCCGGGCATGGTGGCGCATGCCTTTAATCCCAGCACTCGGGTGGCAGAAGTAGGAGAATCGCTGTGAGTTCAAGGCCAGCCAGAGACTCCACTGAATTCCAGGTCACCTAAGCTAGAGTGAGGCCCTACCTCAAAAAAAAAATATATATATATATATATATATATATATATATATATATATATATATATATATATTTAATTTTATCAATTTTTAATTTTAATTTTATCAAATTTTTATTTAATTTAATTTTATCAAAAATAAAATTAAAGTGGCTGGAGAGATGGCTCAGTGGTTAAGGCACTTGACTGCAAAGCCTGATAACCCTGATTCAGTTCCTCAGTAGCCACATATAGTTAGATACACAAAGTGGCACAAGTGTCTGGAATTAATTTGCAGTGACAGAAGGTCCTGGCCCATTCATTCATTCTCTCTCCCTCTCTCTCTCTGTCTCCAAATAAATACATAAAAGTAAAAGAAGCTGGGTGTGGTGGCACACGCCTTTAGTCCCAGCACTTGGGAGGCAGAAGTAGGAGGATCACCTTGAGTTTGAAGCCACCCTGAGACTACATAGTGAATTCCAGGTCAACCTAGACTAGAGCGAGATTCTACCTGGAAACCCCCCCCCCCAAAAAAAAGAATCTGAAACTCCTGAGAGAGAAAAAAATATGACTTATATAACTTTTTAATTATTTGCAAGTGAACTCCAGACACATGCACCACTTTGTGCACCTGGCTTTATGTGGTACTGGGGAATCGAACCCAATCTGTCAGGCTTGACAAGCAAGAGTCTTAACCACTGAGCCATCTCTCTAGCCCGTTTTGGGGTTTTGGAGCAAGGTCACAACATGTTGGTCTCAAATTCCTGGACTAAAGCCGCTCTTGCCTTCAGTCTTCTGAGTAGATGGGAATACAGGAGTGTACTGCCACACCTGGCTTAGGGTCTTTTTTTTTTTTTTGGTTTTTTGAGGTAGGGTCTTGCTCTAGTCCAGTGTTGCGGTCAGCTTTCTTAGTTGCTGCGCAGAAAGAACCCAAACAAAAGCGGCTTGTGGAGGAATGGGTTTATTTGGCTTAGGGACTCAAGGGGAGACTCCATCCTGGCAGGGAAAACGATGGCATGAGCAGAGGGCTGGACATCACCTCTGCCACAGCACTGCAAACAGTGGCAGGAAGGTGTGCCAAATACTGGCAAGGGGAGCTGGCTTATAACCCCCATAAGCCCGCCCCCAACAACACAACTTCATCGAGGTTGTAAAACCCAAACTGCCATCAGCTGAGGATCGATCTATCAGAACACATTCATTTGTTTGTGGGGGACACCTGGATCAAACCATGACATCCAGGCTGACCTGGAATTCACTGTGTAGCCTCAGGGTGGCCTTGAATTTATGGCAATCCTCTTACCTCTGCCTCCCAAGTGCTGGGATTAAAGGCGTATGCCACCACGCCCGGCAGGGTCATATTTTGTGAATTATGAAATCATAATAGCTGGGTGTGGTGGCATGCACCTGTAATCCAATCACTTGGATGGCTAAAGCAGAAAGATACAAGCTCAAAGCCAGCTTGGGCTAAATATATAGCAAAACCAAGGTCTCAAAAAAGATCATAGCAAAGAATGACAAACTTTTTTATATGTTTAATCTTTCCTTTTTTAGGGGGAGTAAAGCTTGGATTAGGAGATTTCATTTTCTACAGTGTTTTGGTTGGTAAAGCCTCAGCAACTGCCAGTGGAGACTGGAATACAACTATAGCCTGTTTTGTAGCCATATTAATTGTAAGTATATGCAAATAATGTATCAGAACTCTGAATTTTGTGTATCTTTCGAGCAGTTTGCTTTTAACCCCAGGTGGGCTGTGAGTTCCACTCCTCTGAGTCTTTTCAAAGCAGATAAGTAAACCTTACCCAGTCATTCTCCACTTTGTAATCTAACCATGTACTGTGTGTTAAGGATTCTGTTGTGCTGAGCGTGGTGGCCAGGCCTTAAATCCCAGTGAGGCAGAGGTAAGAGAATCACTGTGAGTTCAAGGCCACCCTGAGACAACAGAGTGAATTCCAGGTCAGCCTGGGCTAGAATGAGACCCTACCTCGAAAAACCGAAAAAAAAAAAAAAAAAAAAAAAAAAAAAAAAAAAAAAAAAAAAAAAAAAAAAAAACAGCAAAACAAAAGGGGGGGGGGTACTTGCCCTAAAAGCCTACTGATGCAAAGTTGATTCCTAGCCACCTGTGTAAAGCCAGACACAAAGTGGTGTGATCTGGAATCCCAGTGTTCAAAAAACCAGTGGTTCAAAAAACCAAAAAAAAAAGAAAGAAAGAAAGAAAAAGAAAATCCTAAAGCTTTCAGGCCAGTGGCAAAAAGATAGACCCTCTCTTGAAAACAAGGTGGAGGGAGAGAACCAACCCCCCAAGGTTGTCTTCTGACCTCCACATGAGCACCCTGACATGTACTTGCCCATACACACACACAAATGAACCATGTGCTGTCCTTACAAGAAAGTACTGCTCTTTGTACTCCAGCTTTGGTTATCAGTCCTGGGAGCCTCTCTTTATCCCACCCTGAAATAACATTGAATTGATTCTGAAGTAGTTTTTAAGTTCCCCAGAAAATTCTGAGTACCAATTAGGAACCACTTGCAGAGATATTGGTGAAATCCCCTCCCTAGAGCTGAGATTTAGGGGCCAGCAGAGCCTCACCGTGTGCAGTCACAGCAAGTTTGGTAGTACAATCTGCACGGTTGCTTCAGGACAGCAGGTATGGAGAGAGATGCCATGTGAACCCCAAAACTTTCAGAACTGATGAGTAAATATCTATAAAATATTTTTTAATCTCTTTGCTAAAGATGTGATAATTTTGGGCTGGAGAGATGGCTCAGCGGTTAAGGCACTTGCCTCCAGTGCCTAAGGCCCCGGGTTCAATTCTCCAGGACCCACATAGGCCAGACCCACAAGGTGGTGGCCCTGGTGCGCTCTCTCTCTGTCTCTGTCTCTGTCTCTGTCTGTCTCTCTCTCTCTCTCTCTCTCTCTCTCTCTCTCTCTCTCTCTCTCTCTGTATCTCTCTGCTTGAAAATGAATAAATAAAATATTAAAAAAAAAAAAAAAAAAGATGTGATAATTTTGGTATAGAGTGTGTGAGAAAAGTTGGGTGAGAGCTTGGGTAAGAGCCCTTATACACATGTTTTATGATTTATCATACGTGGTGGTTTGAATCAGATGTTTCCCATAAACTCATGGTTTTTTTTAATATTTTATTTATTTGAGAGAGAAAGAGAGGGGCCAGATAGAGAGAATGGGCGTACCCAGGGCCTCCAGCCACTGCAAACAAACTCCATCCAGGACCACAGTGCCTACTCAGTATTGTAGAAATTTCAGTATTCTTTAATTATTTTCAAAACTAGCTTATTTTCAGAATCAGAGTTAAGGAATAAAGATCAACTGCATGGTGACCTCTATATGGTGAAGGGAAATCAATGTGGATTACTTTTTATCAAAAAGTTATACTTAACTCAAGCATGGCAATGTATGCCTGTAATTCTAGCACACTCAGGGCTGAAGCAGGAGGATGGAGAGTTTGAAGCCAGCCATCATATGGAGATGCTGCCTTAAAGGGGGCCACAAAAGAAACAGAAGCCGTACAGCATGCATGAAGCCCTGGGTTCAATCTCTAATACCAATAATAGAGCCGCTTTTCTGGTAGATCTTCCCTCCTGTCTTTTCCCTTTTCTGATGCGGGGTCTCACTATGTTACCCAATCTGGTCTCAAACTTCTGGGCACTATTAATGCTCCTGCCTCAGCCTCCCAAGTAGCAGGGACTATAAGCACATACCATCATGCCCAGTTCTAGAAGCCATTTTTCATGACTACTTCCAGATTTAATGAAACATTTGTTCAAAAATTTAACCCCAAAAGAAAATATTCACTTGACCAAGGTGTATTGAGTTGCTGTGCATGAAATGTCATAATCATGACTGCACTTCTTCCCTTCTCCACAGGGTCTGTGCCTTACGTTACTACTACTTGCCATTTTCAAGAAAGCGTTGCCAGCTCTTCCCATCTCCATCACCTTCGGGCTCGTTTTCTACTTTGCCACAGATTACCTTGTGCAGCCCTTTATGGACCAATTAGCATTCCATCAATTTTATATCTAGCACATTTGCAGTTAGAATCCCATGGATGTTTCTTTTTGACTATAATAAAATCTGGGGAGGACAAAGGTTGTTTTACTGTGCCCTCATCTAATGAAGTCAAGATTCCCAGCTGGACTTTTGCAGCTTCCTTCCAAGTTTTCCCGACCACCTTCATTATTGGACATTGGAAGGAAGTGTCTACAGAAAACGGTTTTGAACATACGTCATTGTAGTAGACAATGTCCCTCAGTGCAGAAACTACCAAATGTGAGGGTCAAGGACAAGGAAATGTGATGGGCCAAGAAGTTGCTGTGCTCCACCAGCAGTTTTGACCCTGGCCACCAGAGACTTTACCAACACTACGAACTCTCAGGACTCTTTGTTACCAAGAGGTTAAATGAAGTAGTGAAAACTAGCACTGTTCGTCCTCAAGAACAGTGAAATAAATGTGTATGAACTGAATTCTGAAGGTACTGTGAGGAGAGCAGGTGAGAGTGGCCCAAGCGCAGCTGTCACTCCAGTCATCCCTTAGTTTTCAGGATCGTCCCCCACTGCGAGTCACATTGGACCCCCACTACCATCTGTGGCTGTCTGAACTTACTTAGGGTTGCTGAATCCTAAAAGTATTGTTCTAAATTTAGTGATTTCTGGAAATAATGGAACTATTGCTTAATAATTCCCTATTATTCTTAAGTAAATTCTATATTTTCCACCAAATTTCTAACTTGCAGACATACTTGAGTTCATGTTTGCCTGCAGGTGCTCTGCCTGTCTTGCCCTTTGTCCTCAAGCAGTTTTCTTGACAGCAAGCAAGGCGGCACCATTACAGTAGCAGGTAGCCTGTTAACCCAGGGTCCTTCATAGGATGCAAATAATGTGTTATGAGCCAGTGCTGTGAGCTTTGCTGTCATAGCTCCCTCAGTGTGCCCAAAGCATTAAAGAGGAGTAAAATGGCTGGTGAAGCACTTTCTGCTCTGGTTTTTCTTTGTTCTTGCCAACCCACTGACAGTAGCTCAGAATTAAGCTCAGTGGTAGAGTGCTTGTTTAGCATGGCCCTGGGTTCAGTCCCCAGCACTGAAAACAAAAAAGAAATTGAATTAATAGCCCACCTCTGGTAGTTTGTGAGTTTATGATCCAGTGGTCTCCAAAGCAAGTCTGCAGATCATTATGTTGCTTGGTGAGCTGTGGGAGAACCTAGAGCCAAGAAAGTCAGTTGTAAAGAGGAAAGGGGCCCTCCCACACCTGGGGCGAAGGGAGCTCACTGCCCGGTGATGTGAAGGAGAGCCAGGTTGTTCCTCAGGAACATCACAATGGGTGCTTTGTGGCCAGCCCCAGGTCTGCCTCACCTCCTCTCTGTCAGTGCCTTTGTGTGAGCTGAGCCCAGCTCAGACACGTGCAGGTCAGTAAGATGAAGAACCCAAACCCAGGCTCAAGTGAAGCCTTCCATGGGCCCACAGAAGCCCTCAGCCAGGTGATAGGCTAGGAAGCATTGGTGAGAAGCTTTTCTTCACGTTGCTGAAGAAAGGCCAGCTTCTCCCCTTTCGGAGCTGGCTGCTTTCTCCCAGCCTTTCCTGTGACCCAGTTTGGTGTTCTCTTTGGAGTTTAGAATGCATGTTTACAGTCATGGGACTGTGAGTCCCTCTAGAAGGATAGGGTGTTGCTGCTAATCAAATTCAGGGCCTTGGGCCTGCTAGGCCTGTGCTCCACCATTGAACCACACCTCACTCTGCCCAGGACAGTCCCTCATTTACTGAGGGGATGTGGATGGGGTATATGCACAAGACCCTGGGGTCAAAAGCAGTTGAGAAAAGTGGGAAAAAGTAAGACCCATGCAAGGGAAGTGTGGGGCTTATGACAGTAGGTCCCATCATCCTTTCCCTTAGTCCTTCGAAGACTTTGCCGCTCATGTGGCACATGTGGGAAGGTGCAAAGCCACCACACACACCAGTTTATGATTTGAGGCAGAAAAGTTTGTGCAGGGAGTCGGGGGTGTTTGTGTGCACCTGCCTATGTGTGTTTAACTCCATCCTGTTAGAAAAATGGCGATAGTTCCCTCTTTACATTTGAACCTCATCTCGGCCACATTGTAACACCACATAGAGAACCCACCTCTTCTTAAATCACTGATCTCAGACCCAGAGCTTTTCCTTCAGACATACTTTTCAGAATCATTCCTAGTGTTCAAGTGCTGGTCTTCCCAAGAAAATGGTGTCTCCAGAGAAAGCGGCAAGACCGCTGAGGATATCTCACACAGGGGACAGGTGGCTGTGAGCCAGGCAAAACCCATGACAAAGCAGGACCACCCAAGCCAACTTGCTTAGAAGACAGTGGGAAGAAAAGCAGCCACTCAGGGCTGAGTCTGGCTTGCCTACAGGATGCATGGCGTTTATAGGCAGAGCCTCCACCTCCATGATGGCCCACCATGTTTGGAGAACCTGTGAGTTTGCAAGAGGAGAAGGGCTCTCCCTCCTGTTTTCAGTTCTTGCTATATATGTCCTAGGGTTACAGCTTTCAATATTAATAACTAAGTTTCTCAATAAGAAAAAAATAGAGAGGGATAAAAACAGTCATAAGCAATTTATAAACTTCAAACTCGGATCCCCATTTTAGTGTCTTTCATAATAGAGACCCAGTCTGTTTAATACTTGTTCTTTACATGGTCTCAAACAAATTTGTGCACGCACATACACACACATTATAATATAATATAAATATAAATAAATAAAATATAAATCCCAGCACTCGGGATTTAATCCCAGCACTTGGGAGACAGAGGTAGGAGGATTGCCATGAGTTCAAGGCCACCCTGAGACTACATAGTGTATTCCAGATCAGCCTGGACTAGAGCAAGGCCCTACCTCAAAAACATCAAAAAAAAAAAATTGTTGGAAGTAGACAGTTGCAGAGAGTAGCAGTGCAGGGCCGTTGTGTCTGGTATACCTGGAGGTTCTGGGGTGAGGGTTTCCATGGAATCATTTATTCTGATGTCATCTTAACTTAGTGATACTCCTTTGTACATAGTTCAGAAAGACTGTCGTAGTCAGCCACATGCCACTGGAATGAATCTCCAAAGCAGGCCCCATTATGGGACGGAAGGATTTATTGAAGCTGCAGATCCTGGGGAAGTTCTATAACATCAAGAGAGGCTGCCCCCTTTTCACAGATCCAATCAGAGAGAGGGAGAAGCCTCACCAACAGCACGCACAACAGCAAACAGGCAAGGAGCTAAGGGAAAGAAATTCCTTCCCCTTTATATAGCCTTAGGGTGAAGTCTTGCAACTCTATCCCAGACTTAATGGCTTCCTGAGTCTCGGGAATTTCCTTGCTGCACTGGCCACACTGGAAAGGATGTTTACTTGTAGCTTCTTTGAGCTTCCTTACATCTTGCCCCCTCCTGAAAGGCTGTCTTCCTGTAAACATCCTCAGAGACCCACCCAACATTACTAAAAAGGTCAAGTTGACAACAAAATTTAACCATCACAGACTGTGAATACAACTTTTCTAAGAAATAGCTTTTAACTATGGTGAGATATAATTTTGATAGATCACACATTTTCTGTATTTGTCAAATAAAGAATGCATGGGGGCTATAGAGATGGCTTAGTGGCTAAAAGTGCTTGTTTGCAAAGCCTGACATCCTGGGTTTGATTCCCCAGTACCCACATAAAGCCAGATGCTCAAAGTGGCATATGCATCTGGAGTTTGCAGTGCCAGGAGACCCTGGCGCACCTTTCTCAGTGTGTGTGTGTGTTTCTCAAATAAAGATATTTTTTAAAAAATTCATGGATACACCTGTGCCAGTGTTCTTAGAGTCTTATGATGTGGAATGTTCAGAATGGGTTAATAGTTACCAAAACAGTCTAAAACACATGTATTATTTCTGTCCACTCATAATGAAGTGGTATGGATTACAGCAGGCCACACTATCAAAACTGTTTCTAATAACTGTGGTTGGCTCTCCATACCCACAGGCTCCATATCTGGGAGTCCAACAACCACAGATCAAATTTAATTGGAAAAAAAATTAAACTAAAACTAAATTGCACTTAAACGAAACTAAATTGTACTAAATATGTACAGGATATTTTTTTCTTGTCATCCCCTAAATAATACAGTGTAGCAACTAAGTAATCAGCATTTATTAGCCATAAGTATTATAAGTAGCATGGAAGCCAGGTATGTGGTATAAGATCCCAGAACTCTAGAGGCTGAGATGAGAGTCACCATGAGTACAAAGTCAGCTTGGGCTAAATAAAGAGCCTGTCACACACAATATATATATAGCCTTCAGATGACTTAATAAGTATTACATAGATTATGTGCAAATTCAGAGCCACCATATAGAGGATTTGAGCATCTGGACTCTGGTTATGAGGGTCTTGGAACCAGTCCTCCAGAGATATTAAGTGATGATTTTATTTTTAAAATACTATGTAAGAAAGTTGGGGATTTAGCTCAGTGGATGAGCACTTGCCTAGCAAGCACAAGGCCCTGGGTTCAGTCCTCAGCACCGCAAAAAAAAAAATTTTTTTTTAAAATATGAAAGAGAGAAAAAGATAGAGAAGTTCAGATACATGTGCCATCTTGTGAATATGGCTTTACATGGGTACCGGGGAATCGAACCTGGGTCCTTCGGGTCCCAGCCCTGATTATATTTGTTTTAAAAATATTTTTTGAGGGCTGGAGAGATGGCTCAGCAGTTAAGGCACTTGCCTCCAGTGCCTAAGGCCCCGGGTTCAATTCCCCAGGACCCACATACACCAGACCACAAGGTGGTGGTTCTCTCTCTCTCTCTCTCTCTCTCTCTCTCTCTCTCTCTCTCTCTCTCTCTCTCTCTCTCTCTGCTTGAAAATGAATAAAGAAAATTAAAAATATATATATATATTTTTGAGCTGGAAGATTGCTCAGTGGTTAAGCACTTGCCTGCAAAGCCTAACAACCCAGGTTCAATTCCCCAGTACCCATGTAAATAAAGCCAGATGCACAAAGCGGGACATGCATCTGGGGACATGCATCTGGAGTTTGTTTCTAGCAGCTGGAGTCCCTGGCATGCCCATTCTATCTGTCTTCTATCTGCTTGCAAATAAATATTTTCTTAAATATCTTTTAATTGTAAGCAGGGAGAAATAGAATGGATGTGCCAGGGCCTCCAGCCACTGCAAACAAACTCCAGGTGCACACACCACTGTGCATCTGGTTTTGCGTGGGTACTGGGGAATTGAGCCCTGGCTGGTAGACATTGCAAGCAAGAACCTGTAACGACTGAGCCATCTCTCCAGCCCAATGCTTAGTTGTTCGGTTTGGTTTTTTGAGATCTTGCTCTAACCCAGGTTGACCTGGAATTCATTCATGGTGATCCTCCAACCTATCTCCTACCTCTGCCTCCCAAGTGCTGGGATTAAAGGCGTGCACCACCACGCCCGGCTTTCAGTGTTTTTTTTTGTTTTTGTTTTTGTTTTTGTTTTTTCGACGTAGGGTCTTACTCTAGCCCAGGCTGACCTGGAATTCACTATTTAGTCTCAGGGTTGCCTTGAACTCACAGCGATCCTCCTACCTCTACCTCCCGAGTGCTGGGATTAAAGACGTGCACCACCACTCCCGGCTTTCAGTGGGTTTTGAGTCACTTCAGTGGTCACCACCATCTGAAAAGAGAAGCTTCTCTAACCCAAAGTGAGAGTAGCATTAATATATGGGTATAAACATAAGTCTTTGGAGGGCACTCTGGTGGGCATAACATATCTATTTAGTCAGACAGCAGCAGTAGTTTCCCCTCTAGGGCTGATGACCTCCTCAGCCACAGGCTTTTGATTAGGTTTTCAGTACCTGCAGTACCTCCTGTGAAGCTGGCCTAAGTCCAGTCAGAGAGCAGTTGGTTTCTCCCAATGACAGATATGCTACCATTGTACCAGTTGGCACATTTGGCCTGGCTGGCCAGCAGTAAAGCTTGCAGGGTCCACTGCTGGTTAAGACCACCGATGATTTTTCTTCCCCAACAGGCTGAATAGCTCTTCCCAGCATCCTGTCAGCTAGTCAACAGTGGAGGCTTCTAACTCAGCTCCAATTTGATTTCTCAGTGACCTGCATTCAAGCCTGTGGGGTCTGCAGCACTAGGGTCTTACCATCTCATTCTGGTGGGCAACCAAGAGCCTGGGCAGTAACCTGTAATGTTTTGGGTATGAGGTGCCTCCCTAGCCAGCAACTCACTGGAAGGTATCCCATCCCTGACACTGAAATTTTGCTAATAAGAATCTCTGACTTCTGGGCACAATATTATCCACCTCCACAGGATACTTTTGCCCAAATATCTTTCTCTTTTTTTAACATATGTATTATAAGCTAGTGAAGAAGTAGGTTCCATATGGCTTATTCATAGCATCTTCAATTTTGATTAAACCTCCTCTTATCCCTTCTCTCCTCCATCCCCTTCCCTGACCCCAACTTTGACTCTTATTTCTAGTATTCTGCCCTTCTCCTCTCTTCTCCTCCCCTCCCTTCCCCTCTCCTCCCCTCCCCTCCCCTCCCTTTCTCTCCCCTCCTATCCCTTTCTAGCTTCCTGGCCTCTACTACTGATTTTTATTCCAGTTCACATACAAATCTAAATATTTGAAGCTAAGATATAAGCCACATAGGAGAAAGAACATCTGAGCTTGGGTGACCTCACTTAGTAGAACCTTTTCTATATCCATCACATTTCCCAGCAAATGTCTTAATTCCATTTTTCTTTACAGCTGACTAAAACTCCATTGTATAAATATACCACATGATCATTATTCATTCATTAGTTGAGGGACATCTAGGCTGGCTCCCAATACTTAGTTGGGTGTTTTTTGTTTGTTTGTTTGTTTGTTTGTTTGGGTCTTTCAAGGTAGGGTCTCCCTTTAACCCAGGCTGACCTTGAACTCAGAGTGTTCCTCCTACCTCCACCTCCCAAGTGCTGGGATTAAAGGCATGTATCATGCCCAGCCCAATACTTAGTTTTTTTTTAATTAATTAATTTTTTATTGTCCATAATTAGATATGTTGAATGAGCAAATAATGAATTGGTATCCCTATTTCCCCAATTTCCCTCTTCCCTGTCCCCAATCAGCTGGATATCCTCCTCTGTGGGCAGTCTGGAACAGTCCATGGGGCAGGGGGTTATAGATAGCTTAGGAGTCAACCCAGTTCCACCCTCCTTTGTATGTTTAAAAAATATTTTTTAGAAAATTTACTTCAAGGGGTCTGAGGAAATAGCTGAGTGCTTAAGAGCACTTGAGCATAAACATGGCCTCTTGCATCAGATACCACAAAGTTCGACTCCCCAGAACCCATGTGAAAAGGTAAGTGTGACCATGCAGTCTGCAACCCCTGGCCTGGGGTGGGGCAGAGTGGAGAGCAGTGATGGATAGCAGCTCCAGTCTGAGGAAATATGTTCATGAGTGATAAGATGTTCTCTAGCCTCTGCATACATGATGGGGCACATGCATCACTTATACATTGCACACACCACACCATATACATGTTCTTCAAACATGCAAAAAGAAAATTTAGCCGGGCGTGGTGGTGAACATCTTTAATCCCAGCACTTGGAAGGCAGAGGTAGGAGGATCGCTGTGAGCTCGAGGCCTGCCTGAGACTAGATAGTGAATTCCAGGTCAGCCTGGCCTAGAGCAAGACCCTAGCTCGGAAAGCAATCCTGTCTCGAAGAGAGAGAAGGGGTGGGAGGTGGACTACCTCAGCACTCCTGGCATCTAGCAGTGTTCACTTCCTCACGATGGAGGCGTCACTTGTTCCCATGAGTCTTGTGGGCAGTGCCACAAGTGTGTTGCAGAGGCATCATGATTTTTCCACATCAGCCTCGCATGGTTTCTGAATTTTAGGACCCCTGACAATGGTGCTCTTGGTGAGAACATGCATGGACCCGGGGCTGGACCAAGAGAGGGGCTGCGTTTCCCACATCACCGGGTAAGGACCATGGTTTTCTTTCAGCCCACTTCACACCAGTCTCTGGGGTCCTTCTGTGTGCTATTGGGAGGAAGCTCAGGATCTGGTTCAGGGTACTTACTTGAGTGTAGTGCTGACATGTGGAAACTGAGCAGAAACCCAGAGGAAAGGAAGGATCCATAAAAGACAGGGTTTAATTTTATTTATTATTATTATTATTATTATTATTATTATTATTTTGCATACCTTTAATCCCAGCACTCGGGAGGCAGAGATAGGAGGATTGCTATGAATTTGAGGCCAGCCTGAGACTACATAGTGAATTTCAGGTCAGCCTGGGCTAGACCTAACTAGTTGAGACCCTAACTCAAAAAAAAACACATACAATTTTTTTAAAATATATATTTATTGTCCATAATGAGTTACATTATTTAGTGGGCAAACCTTGCGTTGTTATCCCGAATTCCCCAATTCCCCCCCTCCCCATCCCTGATCAGTTGGATATCCTCCTCCGTGGGCTGTCTGTATTAGTCCTTGTGGCAAGGGATCCTGGATATCCTAGTACTCAGCTTGGTTTTCCTGGCCCAAGTGTGTTGTTACTGAGGGGTGCCATGCCTCTGGACAGTCTCCCCCACCACAGCTGGGTTCCATCCTCCAGTACCCACATAAAGCCAGATGCACAAAGTGGCACGTGCATCAGAGTGAATTTGAAGTGGCTGGAGGCCCTGGCGCACCCATTCTCTATCTGCCTCTCCCTCCCTCTCAAATATTTTTTTTAAAAATAAGTGGGGTTTGAAATCAAAATTTTCTCTGGAAACAAAGGTTTGAACTGAGTTTGGAAACAAAGGAAGGCCCTGACTTGGCACAGAGGCAAAGAATGTGTTCTAAACACAATGAGGAAGGCGGAAGCACAGGGGGACACCCAAGGGGACAGAGGGAAGGCCACTTAGCTTCTATATTTCAAGAGAGTGCTTCCTTCTCTGGGTGACTTGTGACCTTAGAGGATGGTGACCTAGTTGACCCCAGGAGCTTCTCAAGGGTCATCTATTCTCATGCAGTCCAGGTCCACCGCAAAGAGGAGTGTGACCATTAATCCTGGTTTGCCAGATGGATTGGATTGAGAGAAATGCGGTGTTTCCAGAGATGGTTGGCACGTGGGTCAGGGCACTGGAGGGAGAGCCCTGTCTGGTGTGGGCAGCACCTTGCACAGGGACATCAGAGTCCAGCCAGTGCAGCCCTGGAATGTGGGCTCCTCCCCACAAGTCTCCTGGGAGCTTCCAGGCCTTCCTCCTCAGGCTGCAGGCTGGCTCTCAGCCAGGGCTCTGAAGTTACTGGTTTCCCCAGATCTCCAGCTTGCAGGCAGCGTTCCTGACATGGTTGTTCATTTGAAGGTTACAGTGAATTTTGAACAAGGTAAGGAATCAGTGGAGCCTCTTATAAAAGTTATCATCAGCCAGGCATGGTGGCGCACGCCTTTAATCCCAGCACTCGGGAGGCAGAGGTAGGAGGATCGCCATGAGTTCAAGGCCACCCTGAGACTACATAGTGAATTCCAGGTCAGCCTGGGCTAGAGCGAGACCCTACCTCGAAAAACCAAAAAAAAAAAAAAAAAAAAAAAGTTATCATCAAGGCACTCAGAAGGTTGTGAGTTCGAGGCCAGCCTGGGTTACAGAGTGAGTTCCAGGTCAGCCTGAGTAGTCTCAACCCTACCTCAAAAACAGAAAACAGAAAAGGGGCGATCTAAAGACAGACATTGTGGGGCATGCCTTTAATCCCAGCATTTAGGAGGCTGAGGTAGGAGGATCGCCATGAATCCAAGTCCAGCCTGAGTTTAAGCATGAGACCCTACCTCAAAAAAAAAAAGTGAAAAATAATTTCTGAATAGTGACGAGAAGGAAATAAGTAGGGAGAAAAAGTGAATACTTCTACTTTTGCTCACACAAGAGTACCAGCCAGGTGCTGGCCTGTGACCTCAGCCCTGGGAGGTAGGGAAATCGGGAGTTCAAGGCTGGTCTGGGTTACATGACAAAATTAACCAAGTGAACAAAACTCTGAAATGAAGTATTTTACCAAAGTGCTGTAAACTATAAAGAACTTAAGGAAAAAAAAAAAGGCTCAGGTGACCTGGAATTCACTATTTAGTCTCAGGGTGACCTTGAATTTAACAGTAATCCTCCTATCTCTGCCTCCTGAGTGCTGAGATTAAAGGCATACACCACTATACCCAGCAAAAAATGTTTTTTTGTTGTTGTTGTTGTCCATAATGAGTTACATTGTTTAGTGGGCCAACAATGAGTTGTTATCCCCAATTCCTCATTGCCCCCCTTCCCCATCCCCAGTCAGCTGGATATCCTCCTCCGTGGGCTGTCTGGATCAGTCTTTGTGGTAGGGGACCATGGATAGCCTAGTAATCAGCCAGGTTCTCCTGACCCAAGTGTGTTGTTACTGAGGGGTGCCATGCCTCTGGACCATCTCCCCCACCACATCTCTCACAATCTTTCCGCCCCCTCTCCCGCTCAGTTCCCTGAGTCATGGTGGGTGAGTATTAAGGCTGCTTTAATGTTGTGAGTTTAGGGGTTTTTGTGTCAAGATTCGTTGGTTTCTCTCTCACTGGCTTATCCTTTGTTGATTGAATGGCTATGGCTGTGGGTCCCTTGTTCATCCCATCACTCTCTGTGGGGTTCCATATGGATCCTCCACCATATGACTGTGGTGGCTCATCTCGTGCCAGGATCAAAAAATGTTTTCTTAACCCTGGAAAAGGCAAAGAACAACCAGTATTTCAAATAAAAGTCATAAAACCCCCAAATTCTATCAGCTCATTCAATCCCATCTTCTTGTTCTGTGAGATCTTAGCTGAAGGCAGTGGTCTGTGTCTGACCCCCAGACCCTGGCCATGGCAGGCAGCAGAAGGCGAACTTCTGCAAGATGAATCTGCAAAATCTTAGGACGAAAATTCCATTTTGAGAAATGTAATTACTACTTGAAATGGAGAGGAAAGCATTTTAAACCTGGAATTAGGGAAATTAAATGGAAACTGTAAGATGGGGAGGGGAAACTGCAGCTCAGAAGAGGGTTGAAAATGTAAGAAAGAGATGTCAGAATTAAAAACTCAAAGCTTTTGTAGGTTTTACTAAGAGCAGCTTAATATTCTAAGAAAACCTTGTTGCTTTAGTGTGGCAGACTGTATTCTGGGTTTGCACCGGCGTAATTTTGGAGAAATTTATAAATTCTCTCTTAATTATAGCCAACTCCATCACATACAAAATTCCTTTTCATAAAATTCTGATTTCAGCCAGGTCCTATAATCCCAGCATTCAGAAGGCTGAAATAGGAGAACCAGGAATTCAAGGTCAGCCTTGGCTACCTAAGGGCAGACCCACAAAGACCTGCACCGTCCTGAGCCCAGCAACGTGTTGACATGGAGAACAGTATAGGAAGAATGAGACATCAAAAGAGAAGACGACCAAAAAATGAATAAGGGTGGGCATGGTGGCGCACGCCTTTAATCCCAGCACTCGGGAGGCAGAGGTAGGATTGCCTTGAGTTCAAGGCCACCCTGAGACTACATAGTGAATTCCAGGTCAGCCTGGGCTAAAGAGAGACCCTACCTCAAAAATCCAAAAAACAAACAAACAAACAATAACAGCAACAAAAAGACAAGACTCGGGCTGGAGAGATGGCTCAGCGGTTAAGGCACTTGCCTCTAGTACCTAAGGCCCCCGGTTCAATTCCCCAGTACCCACCTAAGCCAGACCCACAAGGTGGTGGCCCTGGTGCGCTCTCTCTCTCTCTCTCTCTCTCTCTCTCTCTCTCTCTCTCTC